>CP136056.1:84902971-85122277 GCA_032464435.1 Aegilops umbellulata
CTACGGGAATCACAAACTTTAGCACCAGTATCTCTCAAATTCACAACTACTCAACTAGCATGACTCTAATATCACCATCTTCATATCTCAAAACAATCATAAGGAATCAAACTTCTCATAGTATTCAATGCACTTTATATGAAAGTTTTTATTATATCCCTCTTGAATGCCCATCATATTAGGACTAAATTCATAACCAAAGAAAATTACCACGCTGTTCTAAAGACTCTCAAAATAATATAAGTGAAGCATGAGAGTTCATCTATTTCTTCAAAATAAAACTACCGCCATGCTCTAAGAGGATATAAGTGAAGCACTAGAGCAAATGACAGACTACTCCGAAAGATATAAGTGAATATCAATGAGTATTCGGATAGTTATGGAACAATGTGAAGACTCTCTAACATTTAAGAATTTTAGATCTTGGTATTTTATTCAAACAGAAATAAAAACAAAATAAAATGACATGACGGTACCAGCAAAACACATATCATGTGGTGAATAAAAATATAGCTCCAAGTAAAGTTACCGATGAACGAAGACGAAAGAGAGGATGCCTTCCGGGGCATCCCCAAGATTAGAAGCTTGGTTATCCTTGAATATTACCTTGGGTGCCTTGGGAATCCCCAAGCTTAGGCTCTTGCCACTATTTATTCCATAGTCCATCGAATCTTTACCCAAAACTTGAAAACTTCACAACACAAAACTTAATAAAAAACTCGTGAGCTCCGTTAGCGAAAGAAAACAAAACACCACTTCAAGGTACTGTAATGAACTAATTCTTTATTTTTATTGGTGTTAAATCTACTTTATTCCAACTTCTCTATGGTTTATAAACTGTTTTACTAGACATAGATTCATCAAAATAAGCAAGCAACACAATGAAAACAGAATCTGTCAAAAACAGAACAGTCCGTAGTAATATGTATCAAACGTACACTTATGGAACTCCAAAAATTCTAAAATAAATTGTTTTACCTGAGGAATTTGTATAGTAATCATATTAAAAAAGAATCAACTAAATATCACTCTCCATTAAAAGGTTGAAGCTAATCTCGTGAGCGCTAAAGTTTCTGTTTTTTACAGCATGATCATAAAGACTTCACCCAAGTCTTCTCAAAGGTTCTACATGGCACAAACACTAACTAAAACACAAAACCACATCTAAACAGAAGCTATATGGATTATTTATTACTAAACATAACCAAAAAGCAAGAAACTAAAATAAAATTGGGTTGTCTCCCAACAAGCGCTAACGTTTAAGGCCCCTAGCTAGGCATGATGATTTAAATGATGCTCACATAAAAGTTCGGAATTGAAACATAAAGAGAGCATCATGAAGAATATGACTAGCACATTTAAGTCTAACACACTTCCTATGCATAGGGATTTTGTGATAAAACACCTTATGGGAACAATAATCAACTAGCATAGGAAGGCAAAACAAGCATAACTTTAAAACTTTAAGCACATAGATAGGAAACTTGATATTATTGCAATTCCTACAAGCATATGTTCCTCCCTCATAATAATTTTCAGTAGCATCATGAATGAATTAAACAATATAACCAGAACCTAAAGAATTCTTTTCATTATCTACAAGTATAGAAAATTTACTACTCTCCACATAAGCAAAATTCTTCTCATGAATAGTAGTGGGAGTATCATAAGAGACTTGAATACTATAAATTGTTTCCACATTAAAATAGTAAAGTTAAGAGAAAGGGTACTCATAATCATGACAAGTTTTATAAATATAATCATCACTAATATTTATAGCATAAGTTTCATCACAATAATCATTATTAGTAGCAACTTTGTTCTCATCATAATCGATTGAAACCTCTTCCAAGATAGTGGATACATCACTAAATAAAGTCATGACCTCTACAAATCCACTTTCATAAATATTATAAGATTCAACATCCTCCAAAATAGTGAGATCATTACTTCCTAAAGTTTACACTCTTCCAAACCCACTTTCATCAATATAATCATCATAAGTAGGAGGCATGCTATCATCCTTATAAATTTGCATATCAAAACTTGAGAGACTAAAAATATCATCTTCATTAAACGTAGCATCCCCAAGATTAGGACAAACATTAATTGCAGCAAATATATTCTCAAAAACATCATCTTCATCAAACATAGCATCCCCAAGCTTGGGCCTTTTCATATCATAAGCATAATCACTCTCATCATTAACAGTGTGGATAGCACCAATAGTATAGCAAACATTATTATCATATTCTTCCAAGCAAGTGCCAAAAAGATTTTCAAGATCGTAAGAAGTATCATTATCTTCCCAATCATAATCATCAGAACAAGAAATAGGCGTAACGAGATCATCATCAAGTGCATCATCTTCCACAATTATTTTTGATTCATTTTCATTAGGCACAACAATAATAGGAGCAACATTATTTGGGAGAGATATCTTTTTACCTCTCTTCCTTTTTCTTTTCTTCTTCTTCACCACATCATGTGTGGGTTCAATCCTCCTTTTGGAGCTCCTTATTAATGAGATTGGTTGAATAGAAGGCTCCTCCTCGTTACCTGATTCATCATAAAAATAATAGGAGGATAATGGGAAGTCTCTTCCCTTTCATTAGTATTTTCTTCATCTTCTATTTGTTTTCTTTTCTTTATGTAATTTGCAATATAAGGATTTTCCATGCAATTCACCGCACAATACATATAAATTTCTTCTAGATCAAAATGAAGAACTCTATCAAGGACAAATTCTGGAATGTCATTAGTTATACGTTTCATTTCTTTATAGCCCAAGAGCAAACTAAGTTCATTATGATGTGCAAGGGAAATCCAGTCATCACAATTTTTGGACACGATACGATCATGAAACAATTTGCATTGGGTACTGAAATGATCACGTTCATCGCAAAGTTCACAAGTATGGCTAAGAAAGTTTAAATTTTCTACACATGCATCTAGCCTTTCTTGCAACCATTTAGTTTCTAAATGCTTATGCCTCTTGCAATATCTATCTTCTCTATTTGGTGTGTACTTGCAAACCCAATGCACTCCATAAAAATTGACATGTTTATAGGAGACATTTTCATCATAACTAGTGCAATCATCATTAGTAGTATGGATATTCAAGGAGTTCATACTAACAACATTGCAATCATGTTCATCACTCAAAGATTTAGTGCCAAACATTTTAGTGCATTCTTCTTCTAACACTTCTGCACAATTTTCCTTTCCATCATACTCACGAAAGATATTAAAAAGATGAAGCGTGTGTAGCAAACTTAATTCCTTTTTTGTAGTTTTCTTTTATAAACTAAACTAGTAATAAAACAAGAAACTAAAAGATTCAATTGCAAGATCTAAAGATATACCTTCAAGCACTCAACTCCCCGGCAACGGCGCCAAAAAAGAGCTTAGTTGACGAAGTGTGAGTGCCGCTTACCTAGCCTCCCCGGCAACGGCGCCAGAAAAGAACTTGATGTCTACTACACAACCTTCTTCTTGTAGACATTGTTGGGCCTCCAGGTGCAGAGGTTTGTAGGACAGTAGCAAATTTCCCTCAAGTGGATGACCTAAGGTTTATCAATCCGTGGGAGGCGTAGGATAAAGATGGTCTCTCTCAAGCAACCCTGCAACCAAATAACAAAGAGTCTCTTGTGTCCCGAACACACCCAATACAATGGTAAATTGTATAGGTGCACCAGTTCGGCGAAGAGATGGTGATACAAGTGCAATATGGATGGTAGATATAGGATTTTGTAATCTGAAAATATAAAAACAGCAAGGTAACTAATGATAAAGGTGAGCGTAAACGGTATTGCAATGCTAGGAAACAAGGCCTAGGGTTCATACTTTCACTAGTGCAAGTTCTCTCAACAATAATAACATAGTTGGATCATATACTATCCCTCAACATGCAACAAAGAGTCACTCCAAAGCCACTAATAGCGGAGAACAAACGAAGAGATTATGGTAGGGTACGAAACAACCTCCAAGTTATTCTTTCCAATCAATCCGTTGGGCTATTCCTATAACTCTCACAAACAGCCCTAGAGTTTGTACTAGAATAACACCTTAAGACACAAATCAACCAAAACCCTAATGTCACCTAGATACTCCAATGTCACCTCAAGTAACCGTGTGTATGATTATACGATATGCATCACACAATCTCAGATTCATCTATTCAACCAACACAAAGTACTTCAAAGAGTGCCCCAAAGTTTCTACTGGAGAATCAAGATGAAAACGTGTGCCAACCCCTATGCATAGGTTCATGGGAGGAACCCGCAAGTTGATCACCAAGACATACATCAAGTGAATCACGTGATATCCCATTGTCACCACAGATACACACGGCAAGACATACATCAAGTGTTCTCAAATCATTAAAGACTCAATCTTATAAGATTACTTCAAAGGGAAAACTCAATCCATTACAAGAGAGTAGAGGGGGAGAAGAAACATAAGATCCAATTATAATAGCAAAGCTCGCGATACATCAAGATCGTGCCAAATCAAGAACACGAGAGAGAGAGAGATCAAACACATAGCTACTGGTACATACCCTCAGCCCCGAGGGTGAACTACTCCCTATTCGTCATGGAGAGCGCCGGGATGATCAAGATGGCCACCGGTGAGGGTTCCCCCCTCCGGCAGGGTGCCGGAACAAGGTCCCGATTGGTTTTTGGTGGCTACAGAGGCTTGCGGCGGCGGAACTCCCGATCTATTATGTTCCCCGAAGGTTTTAGGGTATATGGATATATATATAGGAGGAACAAATATGTCAGGGGAGCCACGAGGGGCCCACGAGGGTGGAGGGCACGCCCTAAGGGGGTGGGCGCCCCCTACCTCGTGGCTCCCTCGTTTCTTTCCTGACGTGCACTCCAAGTCTATCAGGTTGCTTTCCTTCCAAAAATAACTTCTCCAGAAGGTTTCATTCTGTTCCGACTCCGTTTGATATTCCTTTTCTCCGAAACACTGAATTAAGGGAAAAAACAGGAACTGGCACTGGGCTCTGGGTCAATAGGTTAGTCCAAAAAATAATATAAAAGTGTTTAATAAAGCCCATAAACATCCAAAACAGATAATGTAATAGCATGGAACAATCAAAAATTATAGATACGTTGGAGACGTATCAGCAAGGTCTTCCGTAGCGGATTCTATTGGCCTACAACACTCAACGACGCAGCCGACCTGGTGAAGTCCTGCGAAGCTTGCCAATAGCACGCCAAGCAAATCCATCAGCCCGCTCAGGGCCTCCAAACCATCCCACTCACGTGGTCGTTCGTGGTCTGGGGGCTGGACATCTTGGGCCCGTTCCCGCGAGCGCCATAAGGCTATCGCTATCTCTATGTCGCCATCGACAAGTTCACCAAGTGGGCGGAAGTAGAAGCCGTCCGTACCATCCCAGCCGGTTCTGCTATCAAGTTCATCAAGGGCCTCGTGAGCCGCTTCGGGGTCCCCAACCGCATCATCACAGATTACGGCTCGCAGTTTACTAGTAACCTCTTCAAATCCTACTATGCTAACCTTGGAATGCAGATCTGCTACGCTTCGGTGGCCCACCTCAGGAGAAATGGTCAGGCCGAACGCGCAAACGCTGAGGTCCTGAGGGGTCTCAAGACCAGGACCTTCAAGAAGAAACTAGAGGCCTGCGGCAGGGGCTGGCACGACGAACTCCAGTCCATGTTGTGGTTCATCCGTACCACCGCTACCAAGCCAACGGGCGAAATTCCATTCTTCCTCGTCTACGGAGCTGAAGCAGTCCTCCCTCACGAGGTCAAGCATTGCTCCGCGCGGGTCTTGGCGTTCGACGAAACGCAGCAGGACGCCACGCAGGGGTTGGATCTCGTGCTAGGGGAGGAACGCCAACGCGAAGCCGCATTGAGGGCGGCAAGGTGCCAACAAGCACTGCGGCGGTACCACTGCCGCAACATCCGCTCCAGGACGCTCGAGGTGGGCAACCTCGTCCTGAGGCGGGTCCTCTCTAGGGAAGGGCTGCACAAGCTTTCGCCCATGTGGGAGGGCCCATTCAGGGTCGTCCATATATCCAGGCCGGGAGCAGCACGCCTGGAGACGCGGGACGGGATACCCATCCAGAACGCCTGGAACATCTAGCACCTGCGGAAGTTCTATCCATGAAGCAAGGCCTGGAGCCTGAGAAGAAAGGCCCAGAGCCTGTGAAGAAGGCCCGGTGCCCGTGAAGAATCGCCGCCTGTGACACTCTCACGTAATAATGAGTGGGGATGTACATGCCCCGGAGTTTCAGGAGCGCCAGCCTCAGGCCCTGGGGCTCCCTCCCACGCCTAGTGGACAGCACTTAGCTCTGCGCTGGTGAGAAGACTTGAAGACTAGATTAGGTGTCGGGCGCGGCTTTTCATTTGCTTTCCATAGTTGGCTCGCTTTTCCTTAATCGGAGTTGCTCTTGGTGTTCGTTGCTGATTTGGTTCCCTAGCCTTTTACCACTTTTTTTGGCTCTAGTTCGCTCATGTTCTCTCTCTCGCATATCTCGCGAGGGGGCTAGGCAGGTGCCCTTGCGAGCATTTCTCTTCTCTTTGCCTTCTCGCGAGCCACCCTCGTTCGCGCCTGTAAGCTGGCACATCTCTCCTAATAAGTGCCCCACGGGTACCGCGATACAAGGTGCCAAGTCGAGGCTTGGGTGGACGGCAATCTTTTAGTACAACCCCTAACAAATTTTCGCAGTTTCCGAGCAACGCAGGCACCACGTGAGGGGAAGGGCGTCCCAAATACACCTGGTTAAGTTATCTTTGCGCAAAATAAAAACATGGCATGGGAACGGCACGCACGATGCATTAACAAAAGAACCACAGTTCGATACACGCCCCTCTGGGCACATACTGGTTTCGTTTTCTGATGCAAGAAAGAAAGGAAAAGGCTGAGCCAAGCAGTGTTGCAGCAATCCGCAGAGGCAGGCCCTTGGCGACGCCCCAAGCCTAGCCAGACCCGTCCTCGCGCTTCACAGAGGCACGACGACGAGATGACCCTCTGTCTCCTTTGAAACGGGAGCGGCGGCTGGTCGTAGCCACCGCTGCTGGAGCTATCGCCGGAGGAAGAGCCGCCGTAGCTGGAGGAGACATGATCGCCGCTGAGGGCAGGCTCGCCCTCGTCCTCATCACGACCATCACCGAGGCCGAGCACCTCCTCGCCGTCGTTCGTCTCGGGGCAGCACCTGCTACCTCTTGAGCATTGTGTTGGATTTCCTTGAAGAGGAAAGGGTGATGCAGTAGAGTAGAGTAAGTATTTCCCTCAGTTTTTGAGAACCAAGGTATCAATCCAGTAGGAGGCTACGCGCGAGTCACTCGTACCTACACAAAACAAGTAGCTCAACGCAACCAACGCGATTAGGGGTTGTCAATCCCTTCACGATCACTTACGAGAGTGAGATCTGATAGAGATGATAGATAATATATTGAAGGAAATATGCCCTAGAGTCAATAATAAAGTTATTATTTATTTCCTTACATATCATGATAAATGTTTATTATTCATGCTAGAATTGTATTAACCGGAAACATAATACATGTGTGGATACATAGACAAACAGAGTGTCACTAGTATGCCTCTACTTGACTAGCTTGTTAATCAAAGATGGTTAAGTTTCCTAACCATAGACAAAAGGAGTTGTCATTTGATTAACAAGGTCACATCATTAGTTGAATGATCTGATTGACAAGACCCATTTCATTAGCATAGCACTCGATCGTTTAGTATGTTGCTATTGCTTTCTTCATGACTTATACATGTTCCTTTGACTATGAGATTATGCAACTCCCGTTTGCCGGAGGAACACTTTGGGTGCTACCAAACATCACAACGTAACTGGGTGATTATAAAGGAGTACTACAGGTGTCACCAAAGGTAGATGTTGGGTTGGCGTATTTCGAGATTAGGATTTGTCACTCCAATTGTGGGAGAGGTATCTCTGGGCCCTCTCGGTAATGCACATCACTTAAGCCTTGCAAGCATTGCAACTAATGAGTTAGTTGTGGGATGATGTATTACGGAACGAGTAAAGAGACTTGCCGGTAACGAGATTGAACTAGGTATTGGATACCGACGATCGAATCTCGGGCAAGTAACATACCGATGACAAAGGGAACAACGTATGTTGTTATGCGGTCTGACCGATAAAGATCTTCGTAGAATATGTAGGAGCCAATATGGGCATCCAGGTCCCGCTATTGGTTATTGACCGGAGACGTGTCTCGGTCATGTCTACATTGTTCTCGAACCGTAGGGTCCGCACGCTTAAGGTTTCGATGACAGTTATATAATGAGTTTATGAGTTTTGATGTACCGAAGGAGTTCGGAGTCCCGGATGAGATCGGGGACATGACGAGGAGTCTCGAAATGGTCGAGACGTAAAGATCGATATATTGAACGACTATATTCGGACATTGGAAAGGTTCTGAGTGGTTCGGGTATTTTCGGAGGTACCGGGGAGTTACGGGAATACGGGGAAGAGTATTGGGCCTTATTGGGCCTTAGTGGGAAGGAGCCAGGAGGTGGCGCGCGCCCCTCCCAAGCCCAGTCTGAATTGGACAAGGGGTTTGGGGCGCGGCCCCTCTCTCCCTTCCTTCCCCTCTTCCCCTCTTTCCCCCCTTGACCTAGTTGGACTAGGAAAGGTGGAATCCTACTCCCGGTGGGAGTAGGACTCCCCTGCCGCGCCCAAACCTAGGGCCGGCCTCCTCCCTCCCTTGCTCCTTTATATACGGGGGCAGGGGGCACCCCATGGACACACAAGTTGATCTTCGTGATCGTTTCTTAGCCGTGTGCGGTGCTCCCCTCCACCATATTCCACCTCGGTCATATTGTAGCGGTGCTTAGGCGAAGCCCTGCGACAGTAGAACATCAAGATCGTCACCACGCTGTCGTGCTGACGGAACTCCTCCCCGATGCTTTGCTGGATCGGAGCCCGGGGGTCGTCATCGAGCTGAACGTGTGCCAAGAACTCGGAGGTGCCGGAGTAACGGTGCTTGGATCGGTCGGATCGTGAAGACGTACGACTACATCAACCGCGTTGTTATAACGCTTCCGCTTTCGGTCTACGAGGGTACGTAGACAACACTCTCGCCTCTCGTTTCTATGAATCACCATGATCTTGCGTGTGCGTAGGAAATTTTTGAAATTACTACGTTCCCCAACAGTGGCATCTGAGCCTAGGTTTTTATGGTATGATGTTATTTGCACGAGTAGAACACAAGTGAGTTGTGGACGATACAAGTCATACTGCCTACCAGCATGTCATACTTTGGGTCAGCGGTATTTTTGAATGAGACGACAACCTTACGCGTACGCTTACGCGAGACCGGTTCCCTCGACGTGCTTTGCACACAGATGGCTTGCGGGAGACTGTCTACGCCCGGTCCTTGAGAAGGTTAAAACGGAGTTTGGCTACGCGATCACCAACTTTAGTTGAACCGAGTTTGGCTACGCCCGGTCCTTGAGAAGGTTAAAACGGAGTCTATTTAACAAACTATCGTTGTGGTTATGATGCGTAGGTAAGATGAGTTCTTGCTTAAAGCCCGTAGCAGCCACGTAAAACTTGCAACAAACAAAGTAGAGGACGTCTAACTTGTTTTTGCATGGCATGTTGTGATGTGATATGGTCAAGACATGATGCTATATTTTATTGTATGAGATGATCATGTTTTATAACCGAGTTATCGGCAACCAGCAGGAGCCGTATGGTTGTCGCTTTATTGTATGCAATGCAATCGCCCTGTAATGCTTTACTTTATCACTAAGCGGTAGCGATAGTCGTAGAAGCATAAGATTGGCGAGACGACAACGATGCTACGATGGAGATCAAGGTGTCGCGCCGGTGACGATGGTGATCATGATGGTGCTGCAGAGATGGAGATCACGAAGCACAAGATGATGATGACCATATCA
Organism: Aegilops umbellulata; assembly: GCA_032464435.1. Taxonomy (NCBI): domain Eukaryota; kingdom Viridiplantae; phylum Streptophyta; class Magnoliopsida; order Poales; family Poaceae; genus Aegilops; species Aegilops umbellulata. The sequence continues at coordinate 84,912,884 of CP136056.1, forward strand.
TATCACTTATATTGATTTGCATGTGATGTTTATCTTTTATGCATCTTATCTTGCTTTGATTGACGGTAGCATTATAAGATGATCTCTCACTAATTATCAAGAAGTGTTCTCCCTGAGTATGCACCGTTGTGAAAGTTCTTCGTGCTAAGACACCACGTGATGATCGGGTGTGATAGGCTCTACGTTCAAATACAACGGGTGCAAAATAGTTGCACACGCGGAATACTCAGGTTATACTTGACGAGCTATGCATATAAGATATGACCTCGGAACACAGAGACCGAAAGGTCGAGCGTGAGTCATATAGTAGATATGATCAACATAATGATGTTCACCATTGAAACTACTCCATCTCACGTGATGATCGGACATGGTTTAGTTGATTTGGATCACGTGATCACTTAGAAGATTAGAGAGATGTCTATCTAAGTGGGAGTTCTTAAGTAATATGATTAATTGAACTTAAATTTATCATGAACTTAGTCCTGGTAGTATTAGCATATCTATGTTGTAGATCAATAGCTCGCGTTGTTGCTTTCATGTGTTTATTTTGATATGTTCCTAGAGAAAATTGTGTTGAAAGATGTTAGTAGTAATGATGCGGATTGGATCCGTGATCTGAGGTTGGTTCTCATTGCTGCACAGAAGAATTATGTCCTTGATGCACCGCTAGGTGACGGACCTATTGCAGGAGCAGATGCAGACGTTATGAACGTTTTTGCTAGCTCAATATGATGACTACTTAATAGTTTAGTGCACCATGCTTAACAGCTTAGAATCGGGACTTCAAAGACGTTTTGAACGTCATGGACCATATGAGATGTTCCAGGAGTTGAAGTTAATATTTCAAGCAAATACCCGAGTTGAGAGATATGAAGTCTCCAACAAGTTCCATAGCTAAAAGATGGAGGAGAATCGCTCAACTAGTGAGCATGTGCTCAGATTGACTGAGTACTACAATCGCTTGAATCAAGTGGGAGTTAATCTTCCAGATAAGATAGTGATTGACAGAATTCTCTAGTCACCATAACCAAGTTAGTAGAACTTCGTGATGAACTATAATATGCAAGGGATAACGGAAACTATTCCCAAGCTCTTCGCGATGCTGAAATCAGCGAAAGTAGAAATCAAAGAAAAACATCAAGTGTTGATGGTTGAAAAGATCACTAGTTTCAAGAAAAGGGCAAAGGGCAGAAGGGGAACTTCAAGAAGAACGGCAAGCAAGTTGCTGCTCAAGTGAAGAAGCCCAAGTCTGGACCTAAGCCTGAGACTAAGTGCGTTTACTGCAAAGGGACTGGTCACTTGAAGTGGAACTGCCCCAAGTATTTGGCGGATAAGAAGGATGGCGAAGTGAACAAAGGTATATTTGATATACAGATTATTGATATGTATTTTACTAGTGTTCATAGCATCCCCTCGGTATTTGATACTGGTTCAGTTGCTAAGAGTAGTAACTCGAAACGGGAGTTGCACAATGAACAAAGACTAGTTAAGGGTGAAGTGACGATGAAAGTTGGAAGTAGTTCCAAGATTGATATGATCATCATCGCACACTCCCTATACTTTCGGGATTAGTGATGAACCTAAATAAGTGTTATTTGGTGTTTGCGTTGAGCATAAATATGATTTGATCATGTTTATTGCAATACGATTATTCATTTAAGTTAGAGAACAATTGTTGTTCCGTTTACATGAATAGAACCTTTTATGGACATACACACCCAATGAAAATAGTTCATTGGATCTCGATCGTAGTGATACACATATTCATAATATTGAAACCAAAAGATGCAAAGTTAATAATGATAGTGCAAACCTATTTGTGGCACTGCCGTTTAGGTCATATTGGTGTAAAGCGCATGAAGAAACTCCATGCTGATGGGATTTTGGAATCACTTGATTATGAATCACTTGAAGCTTGCGAACCATGCCTCTTGGGCAAGATGACTAAAACGCCATTCTCCGGAACAATGGAGCAAGCAACAGATTTGTTGGAAATCATACATACTGATGTATGTGGTCCGATGAATATTAAGGCTCGCGACAAGTATCATTATTTTCTAACCTTCATAGATGATTTGAGCAGATATGGGTATATCTACTTGATGAAACATAAGTCTGAAACGTTTGAAAAGTTCAAAGAATTTCAGAGTGAAGGAGAGAATCATCGTAACAAGAAAATAAAAGTTACTACGATATGATCTCAGAGGTAAAACATTTGAGTTACGAGTTTGGCCTTCAGTTAAACAATGTGAAATAGTTTCACTACTCACGCCACCTAGAACACCACAGCATAATGGTGTGTCCGAACGTCATAACCGTACTTTATTGATATAGTGCAATCTATGATGTTTCTTACCGATTTACCACTATCATTTTGGGGTTATGCATTAGAGACAGCTGCATTCACGTTAAATAGGGCACCATCTAAATCCGTTGAGACGACACTATATGAACTGTGGTTTAGCAAGAAACCAAAGTTGTCGTTTCTTAAAGTTTGGGGTTGTGATGCTTATGTGAAAAAAGTTTCATCCTGATAAGCTCAAACCCAAATCGGAGAAATATGTCTTCATAGGATACCCAAAGAAGACAGTTGGGTACACCTTCTATCACAGATCCGAAGGCAAGATATTCGTTGCTGAGAATGGATCCTTTTCAGAGAAGGAGTTTCTCTCGAAAGAAGTCAGTGGGAGGAAAGTAGAACTTGATAAGGTAATTGTACCTTCTCCCTTATTGGAAAGTAGTTCATCACAGAAATCTGTTCTTGTGACTGCTACACCAATTAGTGAGGAAGCTAATGATGATGATCATGTAACTTCAGATCAAGTAACTACCAAATCTCGTAGGTAAACCAGAGTGAGATCCGCACCAGAGTGGTACGGTAATCCTGTTTTGGAAGTCATGTTACTAGACCATGACGAACTTGCGAACTATGAGGAAGCCATGATGAGCCCAGATTCCGCGAAATGGCTTGAGGCCATGAAATCTGAGATATGATCCATGTATGAGAACAAAGTATGGACTTTGATGGATTTGCCCGATGATCGGCAAGCCATAGAAAATAAATGGATCTTCAAGAGGAAGACGGACGCTGATAGTAGTGTTACTATCTACAAAGCTAGAATTGTCGCAAAAGGTTTTCGACAAGTTCAAGGTGTTGACTACGATGAGAGTTTCTCACTCGTATCTATGCTTAAGTCTGTCCGAATCATGTTAGCAATTGCCGCATTTTATGAAATCTGGCAAACGGATAAAACAAAACTGCATTCCTTAATGGATTTATTAAAGAAGAGTTGTATATGATGCAACCAGAAGGTTTTGTCAATCCTAAAGGTGCTAACAAAAATGTGCAAGCTCCAGCGATCCATCTATGGACTGGTGCAAGCATCTCGGAGTTGGAATATACGCTTTGATGAGTTGATCAAAGCATATAGTTTTATACAGACTTGCGGTGAAGCCTGTATTTACAAGAAAGTGAGAGGGAGCACTACAGCATTTCTAATAAGTATATGTAAATGACATATTGTTGATCGGAAATAATGTAGAATTATTCTGCAAAGCATAAAGGAGTGTTTGAAAGGAGTTTTTCAAAGAAAGGACCTCGGTAAAGCTGCTTACATATTGAGCATCAAGATCTATAGAGATAGATCAAGACGCTTGATAAGTTTTCAATGAGTACATACCTTGACAAGATTTTGAAGTAGTTCAAAATGGAACAGTCATAGAAAGATTTATTTCCTGTGTTACAAGGTATGAAGTTGAGTAAAGACTCAAAACTCGACCACGGCAGAAGATAGAAAGAGAATGAAACTCATTCCCTATGCCTTAGCCATAGGTTCTATAAAGTATGCCATGCTGTGTACCAGATCTATTGTATACCCTACACTGAGTTTGGCAAGGGAGTACAATAGTGATCTAGGAGTAGATCACTGGACAGCGGTCAAAATTATCCTTAGTGGAATAAGGATATGTTTCTCGATTATGGAAGTGACAAAAGGTTCGTCGTAAAGGGTTACGTCGATGCAAGTTTTGACACCGATCTGGATGACTCTAAGTCTCGATCTAGATACATATTGAAAGTGGGAGCAATTAGCTAGAGTAGCTCCGTGCAGAGCATTGTAGACATAGAAAATTGCAAAATACATAACGGATCTGAATGTGGCAGACCCGTTGACTAAACTTCTCTCACAAGCAAAACATGATCACACCTTAAGTACTCTTTGGGTGTTAATCACATAGCGATGTGAACTAGATTACTGAATCTAGCAAACCCTTTGGGTGTTGGTCACATGGCGATGTGAACTATGGGTGTTAATCACATGATGATGTGAACTATCGATGTTAATCACATGGTGATGTGAGTTAATCACATGGTGATGTGACCTAGATTATTGACTCTAGTGCAAGTGGGAGACTGAAGGAAATATGCCCTAGAGGCAATAATAAAGTTATTATTTATTTCCTTACATATCATGATAAATGTTTATTATTCATGCTAGAATTGTATTAACCGGAAACATAATACATGTGTGGATACATAGACAAACAGAGTGTCACTAGTATGCCTCGACTTGACTAGCTTGTTAATCAAAGATGGTTAAGTTTCCTAACCATAGACAAAAGGAGTTGTCATTTGATTAACAAGGTCACATGATTAGTTGAATGATCTGATTGACAAGACCCATTTCATTAGCATAGCACTCGATCGTTTAGTATGTTGCTATTGCTTTCTTCATGACTTATACATGTTCCTTTGACTATGAGATTATGCAACTCCCGTTTGCCGGAGGAACACTTTGGGTGCTACCAAACGTCACAACGTAACTGGGTGATTATAAAGGAGTACTACAGGTGTCACCAAAGGTAGATGTTGGGTTGGCTTATTTCGAGATTAGGATTTGTCACTCCAATTGTGGGAGAGGTATCTCTGGGCCCTCTCGGTAATGCACATCACTTAAGCCTTGCAAGCATTGCAACTAATGAGTTAGTTGCGGGATGATGTATTACGGAACGAGTAAAGAGACTTGTCGTTAACGAGATTGAACTAGGTATTGGATACCGACGATCGAATCTCGGGCAAGTAACATACCGATGACAAAGGGAACAACGTATGTTGTTATGCGGTCTGACCGATAAAGATCTTCGTAGAATATGTAGGAGCCAATATGAGCATTCAGGTCCCACTATTGGTTATTGACCGGAGACGTGTCTCGGTCATGTCTACATTGTTCTCGAACCGTAGGGTCCGCACGCTTAAGGTTTCGATGACAGTTATATAATGAGTTTATGAGTTTTGATGTACCGAAGGAGTTCGGAGTCCCGGATGAGATCGGGGACATGACGAGGAGTCTCGAAATGGTCGAGATGTAAAGATCGATATATTGGACGACTATATTCGGACATCGGAAAGGTTCTGAGTGGTTCGGGTATTTTCGGAGGTACCGGGGAGTTACGGGAATACGGGGAAGAGTATTGGGCCTTATTGGGCCTTAGTGGGAAGGAGCCAGGAGGTGGCGCGCGCCCCTCCCAAGCCCAGTCCGAATTGGACAAGGGGTTTGTTGCGCGGCCCCTCTCTCCCTTCCTTCCCCTCTTCCCCTCTTTCCCCCCTTGACCTAGTTGGACTAGGAAAGGTGGAATCCTACTCCCGGTGGGAGTAGGACTCCCCTGCCGCGCCCAAACCTAGGGCCGGCCTCCTCCCTCCCTTGCTCCTTTATATACGGGGGCAGGGGGCACCCCATGGACACACAAGTTGATCTTCATGATCGTTCCTTAGCCGTGTGCGGTGCCCCCCTCCACCATATTCCAACTCGGTCATATTGTAGCGGTGCTTAGGCGAAGCCCTGCGACAGTAGAACATCAAGATCGTCACCACGCCGTCGTGCTGATGGAACTCCTCCCCGACGCTTTGCTGTATCGGAGCCCGGGGATCGTCATCGAGCTGAACGTGTGCCAAGAACTCGGAGGTGCCGGAGTAACGGTGCTTGGGTCGGTCGGATCGTGAAGACGTACGACTACATCAACCGCGTTGTTATAACGCTTCCGCTTTCGGTCTACGAGGGTACGTAGACAACACTCTCCCCTCTCGTTTCTATGCATCACCATGATCTTGCGTGTGCGTAGGAAATTTTTGAAATTACTACGTTCCCCAACATATATTTGGTATTTTTGGTATAAAGATGCAAAGTAAAAATAAAAGGTAAAGTAAAAAAGCAAAGCAATAATAAAGTGATGGAAGATTGATATGATGAGAATAGACCCGGGGGCCATAGATTTCACTAGTTTCTTCTCTCAAGAGCATAAGTATTCTACGGTGGGTGAACAAATTACTGTTGAGCAATTGACAGAATTGAGCATAGTTATGAGAATATCTAGGTAGGATCATGTATATAGGCATCACGTCTGAGACAAGTAGACCGACTCCTGCCTGCATCTACTACTATTACTCCACTCATCGACCGCAATCCAGCATGCATCTAGAGTATTAAGTTCAAGAAAACAGAGTAACGCCTTAAGCAAGATGACAAGATGTAGAGGAATAAATTCATGCAATATGATAAAAAACCCATCTTGTTATCCTCGATGGCAAAAGTACAATACATGCCTTGCTGCCCCTACTATCACTGGGAAAGGACACCGCAAGATTGAACCCAAAGCTAAGCACTTCTCCCATTGCAAGAAAAACCAATCTAGTAGGCCAAACCAAACCGATAATTCGAAGAGACTAGCAAAGATAACCAATCATACATAAAAGAATCCAGAGAAGATTCAATTATTGTTCATAGATAGACTTGATCATAAACCCACAATTCATTGGTCTCAACAAACACACCGCAAAAAGAAGATTACATCGAATAGATCTCCACGAGAGAGGGGGAGAACGTTGTATTGAGATCCAAAAAGAGAGAAGAAGCCATCTAGCTACTAACTATGGACCCGAAGGTCTGAGGTAAACTACTCACACTTCACCGTAGAGGCTATGATGATGTAGAAGCCCTCCGTGGTGGATGCCCTCTCCAGCGGAGCTCCGGAACATGCCCCAAGATGGGATCTCCTGGGTACAGAAGGTTGCGGCGGTGGAATTAGGTTTTTGGCTCCGTATCTGATCGTTTGGGGGTACGTTGGTATATATAGGAGGAAGGAGTACGTCGGTGGAGCAAAGGGGGGCCCACGAGGCAGGGGGCGTGCCCTAGGGGGCGTGCCCTCCACCCTCGTGACCACCTCCCTCCTTTCTTGACGGAGGGTCCAAGTCTCCTGGATCTTATTTGTTGAGAAAATCACGTTCCCGAAGGTTTCATTCCGTTTGGACTCCATTTGATATTCTGTTTCTTCGGAACACTGAAATAGGCAAAAAAACAGCAATTCTGGGCTGGGCCTCCGATTAATAAGTTAGTCCCAAAAGTAATATAAAAGTGGAAAATAAAGCCCAATATGGTCCAAAATAGTAGATAATATAGCATGGAGCAATCAAAAATTATAGATACGTTGGAGACATATCAGGCATCCCCAAGCTTAATTCCTGCTCATCCTTACTAGGTAAATGATAAAAAGATAATTTTTTATGCGGAGTGCTACTTGGCATAATTTCAATGTAATTCTTCTTAATTGTGGTATGAATATTCAGACCCGAAAGATTCAAGACAAAAGTTCATATTGACATAAAAATAATAATACTTCAAGCATACTAACAAAGCAATTATGTCTTCTCAAAATATCATGGCCAAAGAAAGTTATCCCTACAAAATCATATAGTCTGGCTATGCTCTATCTTCACCACACAAAGTATTTAAATCATGCACAACCCCGATGACAAGCCAAGCAATTGTTTCCTACTTTTGACCTTTTCAAAACTTTTTCAATCTTCACGTAATACATGAGCGTGAGCCATGGATATAGCACTATCAACTAGGCGTATCAATGGGCTATGTAGATGCCCATCAATAGATATCAATGTGAGTGAGTAGGGATTGCCATGCAACGGATGCACTAGAGCTATAAGTATATGAAAGCTCAATAAAAGAAACTAAGTGGGTGTGCATCCAACTCGCTTGCTCACGAAGACCTAGGGAATTTTGAGCAAGCCCATCATTGGAATATACAAGCCAAGTTCTATAATGAAAAATTACCACTAGTATATGAAAGTGAAGAAATGGGAGACTCTCTATCATGAAGATCATTGTGCTACTTTGAAGCACAAGTGTGGTAAAAGGATAGTAACATTGTCCCTTCTCTCTTTTTATCTTATTTTTTTGGGATAATTAGATTTATGCCCCTAGTTGTGTCCCACTCGTCTGTTTTACCCCTAATTCCCAAAAGTCACTAGTTCTGTCCAAGTCACTTTGCTCCTATTATGCTTTTGCCCTTTGACCCTTTGACCATCAGTTTGAAAACTTCATAACTAATTCATACTAAATCAGAAAAATGCAAATAAGATACCAAAATGTTCAGAAAAACATCACCTATATGTCAGTGTCATTTTCATTCATGAAAAAAGTCTTGGAAAGTGCCCATCCGAGTTTTAGCTCTTATGCTACCACCATGAATAGTAAAATCTAAAAAAGTTCAAAAAAAAATTTAAAAAATTGGTGGCAAAGAATGACAAATGTTTTAAGTGCCTGCCAAGTTTCATCAGGGAATAACATTCGTGGGTGCCGTGGCAAAAAAACAATTAGCACTCCAAAATAGATTTTTTTGCCACGACTTCCATGAATGTCATTCCCAAATGAAACTTGGCAAGCACTTAGAACATTTGTTGTTCTTCGCCACCATATATTTTTTGATTTTTTTTTAATTTTTTTAGAGTTCACTATTCATGGTGGTATCAAAAGAGCTAAAACTCGGATGTGCACTTTCCACCATTTTTTTCATGAATGCAAATGACACTAGCATATAGGTGATGTTTTTCTGAACATTTTGGTATCTTATTTGCATTTTTCTGATTCAGTATGAATTAGTTATGAAGTTTTCAAACTAATGGTCAAACGGTCAAAGGGCAAAAGCATAAGAGGAGCAAAGTGACTTGGACAGAACCGGTGACTTTTGGGAATTAGGGGTAAAACAGACGAGTGGGACATAACTAGGGGCATAAATCTAATTATCCCTATTTTTTCTCTTTTTTTATTTGGGCCTTTTCTCTTTTTTATGGCCTCCTTTTCTTCTTCTTTTTTCGTCCGGAGTCTCATCCCGACTTGTGGGGGAATCATAGTCTCCATCATCCTTTCCTCACTTGGGACAATGCTCTAAAAATGATGATCATCACACTTCTTATTTTTCTTACAACTCAACAATTACAACTCGATACTTAGAACAAAATATGAGTCTATATGAATGCCTCCGGCGGTGTACCGGGATATGCAATGAATCAAGAGTGACATGTATGAAATAATTATGAATGGTGGCTTTGCCACGAATACAATGTCAACTACATGATCATGCTAGCAATATGACAATGATGGAGCGTGTCATAATAAACGGAACAGTGGAAAGTTGCATGGCAATATATCTCGGAATGGTTAAGGAAATGCCATGATAGGTAGGTATGGTGGCTGTTTTGAGGAAGTATATGGTGGGTGTATGATACCGGCGAAAAGTGCACAGTATTAGAGAGGCTAGCAATAGCGGAAGGAAGGAAGGTGCGTATAATCCATGGACTCAACAGTAGGCATAAAGAACTCATATACTTATTGCAAAAATCTAGAAGTTATCAAAGCAGAGTATTACGCGCATGCTCATAGGGGATAGATTGGTAGGAAAAGACCATCGCTCGTCCCAGACCGCCACTCATAAGGAAGACAATCAATAAATAAATCATGCTCCGACTTCATCACATAACGGTTCACCATACGTGCATGCTACAAGAATCACAAACTCTAACACAAGTATTTCTCAAATTCACAACTACTCAACTAGCATGACTCTAATATCACCATCTTCATATCTCAAAACAATTATCAAGCATCAATCTTTTCTTAGTATTCAACGCACTCAAAAGAAAGTTTTACAAATCTTGAATACCAATCATATTATTATTATTAAGCAAATTACCATGCTATTTAAGACTCTCAAAATAATCTAAGTGAAGCATGAGAGATCAATAGTTTCTATAAAACAAAGCCACCACCGTGCTAAAAGATCTAAGTGAAGTACTAGAAGCCCATAGAGTATTCTATCAAATTTCAATTCATGCATGGATCTCTCAAAAGGTGTGTACAGCAAGGATGATTGTGGTAGACTAACAAGCAAAGACTCAAATCATACAAGACGCTCCAAGCAAAACACATATCATGTGGTGAATAAAAATATAGCTCCAAGTAAAATTACCGATGGAAGTAAATGAAAGTGGGGATGCCTTCCGGGGCATCCCCAAGCTTTGACTTTTTGGTGTCCTTGGATTATCTTGGGGGTGCCATGGGGATCCCCAAGTGTAGGCTCTTCCCACTCCTTGTTCCATAATCCATCAAAACATTTCACCCAAAACTTGAAAACTTCACAACACAAAACTCAGCAGAAATCTCGTGAGCTCCGTTAGTGAAAGAAAACAAAAGACCACTTCAAGGTGTTGTAATGAACTCATTCTTTATTTATATTGATGTTAAACCTACTGTATTCCAACTTCTCTATGGTTTATAAACTATTTTACTAGCCATAGATTCATCAAAATAAGCAAACAACACACGAAAAACAGAATCTGTCAAAAACAGAACAGTCTGTAGTAATCTATAACTAAAGCAAACTTCTGGAACTCCAAAACATCTACCAAAACAGGACGACCTATACAATTTTTTTATTGATCAGAAGCAATTGGAATCAGTATTTTATCACCGTCTGGTGATTTTTAACAATTGTTTTCGTGAACAGAAAGTTTCTGGAAATTACAGCAAGATCAAATAACTATCATCCAAGAAGATCCTATAGGTTTAACTTGGCACAAACACTAATTAAAACATAAAACCACATCTAAACAGAAGGTAGATGGATTATTTATTCCTAAACATAAGAAAAAACAAAAAAACTAAAAATAAAATTGGGTTGCCTCCCAACAAGCGTTATCGTTTAACGCCCCTAGCTAGGCACAAAGCAAGGATAGATCTAGGTACTGCCATCTTTGGTATTAGGGAAAAATAGAGCAAACTTGCTATCTATGGAATTAATCCTTCTATTTTGACAAAGTATATTACCATTAATGGTAGAAGAAAGATTAAGTATGTTGCGGAAATTGGCAGCTAGGCTAGCTTTTATCTCTTTGATAGATTCGTTTTGGTAGGAAAGCAAGAGAGGTGTACTTTCAACTTTCTCGTTAATGGGGTGCCCAAATATAATTTCATCTTTTCATAGGTGTCTATGGGGTCCCCTTCAACATAACCTTCTTCAAAAATAGAATCCAAGACTTGTTTGAAGGAAACGGGCAACCCAACATAAAAGCTTTTTATGTAAACCTCAATTTGGTATTGAGGTACATAGCTAGCACGGATCCTTAAAAGCCTATCCCAAGCATCTTTCAAAGATTCATCAAGTAGATAACGAAATATTCCAGAATCTTCTTCGTCAAAATTACTAAGGTTTTCATTGACAATTCTGACAGGTTTTTACAAAGTATTTTTATTTATGAGTTTAGATAAGACAGAAGGATTTTCTAAAGCACTAGGACTTGGGAGAAATCCGCTAACTCTCTTTGGTTCCGACATGACGAGGTAAAAGCAAGCAAAAATAGGCGAACGGAAAAGAGAGGGCGAATAAAACGGCAAGGGTGAAGTGGGGGAGAGGAAAACGAGAGGCAAATGGTAAATAATGTAATGCAAGAGATAAGGAATTGTGATGGCTACTTGGTGTGTTGACTTTTGCGTAGACTCCCCGGCAACGGTGCCAGAAATCTTCCTGCTACCTCTTGAGCACTGCGTTGGATTTCCTTGAAGATGAAAAGGTGATGCAGCAGAGTAGAGTAAGTATTTCCCTCAGTTTTTGAGAACCAAGGTATCAATCCAGTAGGAGGCTACGCGCGAGTCCCTCGTACCTACACAAAACAAATAGCTCAACGCAACCAACACGATTAGGGGTTGTCAATCCCTTCACGGTCACTTACGAGAGTGAGATCTGATAGAGATGATAGATAATATTTTTGGTATTTTTGGTATAAAGATGCAAAGTAAAAATAAAAGGTAAAGTAAAAAAGCAAAGCAATAATAAAGTGATGGAAGATTGATATGATGAGAATACACCCGAGGGGCATAGATTTCACTAGTGGCTTCTCTCAAGAGCATAAGTATTCTATGGTGGGTGAACAAATTACTGTTGAGCAATTGACATAATTGAGCATAGTTATGAGAATATCTAGGTATGATCATGTATATAGGCATCACGTCCGAGACAAGTAGACTGACTCCTGCCTGCATCTACTACTATTACTCCACTCATCAACTGCTATCCAGCATGCATCTAGAGTATTAAGTTCAAGAAAACATAGTAATGCCTTAAGCAAGATGACATGACGTAGAGGAATAAATTCATGCAATATGATAAAACCCCATCTTGTTATCCTCGATGGCAACAATACAATACGTGCCTTGCTGCCCCTACTGTCACTGGGAAAGGACACCGCAAGGTTGAACCCAAAGCTAAGAACTTCTCCCATTGCAAGAAAAATCAATCTAGTAGGCCAAACCAAACTGATAATTCGAAGAGACTTGCAAAGATAACCAATCATACATAAAAGAATTTAGAGAAGATTCAAATATTGTTCATAGATAGACTTGATCATAAACCCACAATTCATCGGTCTCAACAAACACACCGCAAAAAGAAGATTACATCGAATAGATCTACACGAGAGAGGGGGAGAACATTGTATTGAGAACCAAAAAGAGAAAAGAAGCCATCTAGCTACTAACTATGGACCCGAAGGACTGAGGTAAACTACTCACACTTCATCGGAGAGGCTACTATGATGTAGAAGCCCTCCGTGGTGGATGCCCTCTCCTACGGAGCTCCGGAACAGGCCCCAAGATGGGATATCGTGGGTACAGAAGGTTGCGGTGGTGGAATTAGGTTTTTGGCTCCGTATCTGATCGTTTGGGGGTACGTAGGTATACATAGGAGGAAGGAGTACGTCGGTGGGGCAAAGGGGTCCCACGAGGCTGGGGGCGCGCCCTAGGGGGGTTCGCCCTCCACCCTCGTGACCGCCTCCCTCCTTTCTTGATGGAGGGTCCAAGTCTGCTGGATCTTATTTGTTGAGAAAATCACGTTCCCGAAGGTTTCGTTCCGTTTGGACTCCATTTGATATTCCATTTCTTCGGAACACTAAAATAGGCAAAAAAATAGCAATTCTGGGCTGGGCCTCCGATTAATAGGTTAGTCCCGAAGTAATATAAAAGTGGAAAATAAAGCCCAATATGGTCCAAAAAAGTAGATAATATAGCATGGAGCAATCAAAAATTATAGATACGTTGGAGACGTATCAGCACCCGACGCGGCGAGCATCTTCCCCGAACACCCTCACATAGAGGGTCGATTCACCATCGTACCTGAAGTGGAGGGTGCACCGCCTGCCTAGGCCACGCGCGCGGGTGAGCGTTTACCAGCTGCGGGCTAGGTCTATGTTGCCCGCAAAGGAGGTCTCTACCACAACCCAAGAGGCCCTGCTGCAACAGCCATCCGCCTGCAGCCAGAGCCCGCCTGGACCGGAGGCCGGCAGTTCGCCGGCGAAGGAGCGCGGAAGTTGAAGCCAGTTGCCGGCCGGGCTCTCCGACCAGACAACAAACTCCGGGGATACCTCGACCAAATGAAAGCGCGGGCGGGGAGGCCGCGCCACCATCGCGCGCCCCCCTCATCGGCTGAACCACCATGGGTGGGACGATCCCCTCCGCGTGCCGCGGCACCACCTCGACGGTGGGCCATGCCGGGGGTCGTCGCGTGCTTGCGCGGACGGCCACTGCCGCGTTTGGGCGCCGGGGAACCGGGACCCTCGCGAGGGGCCTCTCCTTTCTTGGCGGCAGAGAACTTATTTTGTGGCGCCATCGATGGCACTGTGAAGCAGTGGAGCAGAGAAGCAAGCAAGCGAGGAAGAGATGGGCAACGGGGGCTCCGCCCCCTCCCTATTTATAGCAAGAGAAGGCCAACTGGCATCTCCCACGATCGCTGGTAATCATGGTTACCCTTGCATGTCGTAGGGACTTGTCAAATCGTGCAGTTGCCGAGGCAGCGTGGGGAAGCGGAGACGCCCACGTCCAATCATCCGCCAGACGTCAATCGAGGCCGCAGGCTTTTGGGGCCCGCGATGCTCCGAACTTGACCCTTGGCTTCGCCGCGAAGCCAAGCCCGAGCGCACCTTGGGCCGGGGGCTACTGTCGTCGTTCTGGGAACAGGGGTCCCCAGATTTGCCTACCTGCGGCCCACAGTGTGGCTAAGCCAGTAGGCCGTATGGCCCATCTTCATCAACAAGGCATCCAAGACCCTCGCGAGGGTCCAAGCCTCGCGAGGCAGACGACGTAAGACCTCCTATGGAGTGGTGAAGGAAATATGCCCTAGAGCCAATAATAAAGTTATTATTTATTTCCTCATATATCATGATAAATGTTTATTATTCATGCTAGAATTGTATTAGACCGGAAACATAATACATGTGTGAATATATAAACAAACAGAGTGTCACTAGTATGCCTCTACTTGACTAGCTCGTTAATCAAAGATGGTTATGTTTCCTAACCATGAACAAAGAGTTGTTATTTGATTAACGAGGTCACATCATTAGTTGAATGATCTGATTGACATGACCCATTCCATTAGCTTAGCACCCGATCGTTTAGTATGTTGCTATTGCTTTCTCCATGACTTATACATGTTCCTATGACTATGAGATTATGCAACTCCCGTTTACCGTAGGAAGACTTTGTGTGCTACCAAACGTCACAACGTAACTGGGTGATCATAAAGGTGCTCTACAGGTGTCTCCGAAAGTATTTGTTGGGTTGGCGTATTTCGAGATTAGGATTTGTCACTCCGAATGTCGGAGAGGTATCTCAGGGCCTTCTCGGTAATACACATCACATAAGCCTTGCAAGCATTGCAACCAATAAAGTTAGTTGCCAGATGATGTATTACAGAACGAGTAAAGAGACTTGCCAGTAACGAGATTGAACTAGGTATTGGATACCGACGATCGAATCTCGGGCAAGTGACATACCGATGACAAAGGGAACAACGTATGTTGTTATGCGGTCTGACCGATAAAGATCTTCGTAGAATATGTAGGAGCCAATATGGGCATCCAGGTCCTGCTATTGGTTATTGACCGGAGACGTGTCTCGGTCATGTCTACATTGTTCTCGAACCGTAGGGTCCGCACGCTTAAAGTTACGATGACAGTTATTATGAGTTTATGCATTTTGATGTACCGAAGTTAGTTCGGAGTCCCGTATGAGATCACAGACATGACAAGGAGTCTCGAAATGGTCAAGACATAAAGATTGATTTATTGGACGACTATATTCGGACATCGGAATGGTTCCGAGTGGTTTCGGAGAAAACTGGAGTGACGGAGGGGTTACCGGAACCCCCCCGGTAGAAGTATTGGGCCATATGGGCCTTAGTGGAGAGAGAGAGGGGCGGCCAGGGTGGGCCGCGCGCCCCCTCCCCGTCTGGTCCGAATTGGACTAGGAGAGGGGGGGCGGCGCCCCCCTTTCCCTCTCCCTCTCCCCCTTCCTTTCCCCCTCCTAGTAGGAGTAGGAAAGAGGGGAGTCCTACTCCTACTAGGAGGAGGACTCCTCCTCCTGGCGCGCGCCCCAAGGCCGGCCGGCCTCCCCCTTGCTCCTTTATATACGGGGGCAGGGGGCACCCTAGAACACAAGTTGATCTTCGTGATCGTTCCTTAGCCGTGTGCGGTGCCCCCCTCCACCATATTTCACCTCGGTCATATTGTTGCAGTGCTTAGGCGAAGCCCTGCGTCGGTAGTACATCAAGATCATCACCACGCCGTCGTGCTGACAGAACTCCCCCCCGAAGCTTTGCTGGATCGAAGCTAGGGGTGCGTCATCGAGCTGAACGTGTGCCAAGAACTCGAAGGTGTCGGAGTAACGGTGCTTGGATCGGTCGGATCGGGAAGACGTACGACTACTTCCTCTACGTTGCGTCAACGCTTCCGCTTCGGTCTACATTGGTACGTGGACAACACTCTCCCCTCTCGTTGCTATGCATCACCATGATCTTGCGTGCGCGTAGGAAAATTTTGAAATTACTACGTTCCCCAACAAGTGGCCTAGCCAGGCAGGATCACGAGGAGCAGAGATATCAAGGCCGGGCAAACCTCACGAGGCTCTCGTGACGTGAGCCATGACGAACGGCACCAGGCGGGTGCCAGGCGGGCGCCAGTGCGAGCAGCGTCTCTATTTCCTCTTTGGTGCTAAGGAGGCCAGCGCAGGCAAAGAGTACCGAGGCATCAGGCAAAGGTTGCCATATTGGTGCAACGAGATCAAGACCGGAGGACGGCAAGGCGGAGGTCATCGTGGAGCCCAAGACGGCGTAACCCCAGAGCTTTTCGCAGGCGAAGACCGCTTTTGTCAGGATAGCTTGTACTAGTTGTCCCCCTTCAAATTTGCCTGCCATTGTTGGCTCCCTTCCTGCTCAACATTTGGGAAGAGGACCGGGGCTTCTATAAATAGGACTAGCTACCACAGTAGGAGGCAACTGATCCCGAACTAGTTCAGATTATCCTCGACCACTCAAGCACAAGAACACCTCAACCTCAGGAGGCTGTTCTTCCCTTGTACTGTTCATCATCAGCCCAAGAGGCAATCCACCACCACCACACTGGAGTAGGGTATTACACCACAACGGTGGCTCGAACCAGTATAAACCTCATGTCTTTCTGTGTTGCGAGTTCGTCGAGTTCTTCCACGAGATCTTAGCGAGCTAGAGCGTAGATCGGTAGGAGGGAGAGACTTCACGCGAACCCCAGTGTTTGAACCTTAAGGGTTTGCCGGAACCAAACATCCGACACCTTTAGCTCCTTGTGGGTTCGACACTCCATACTTATCACTTCCACCTTTGGAAATTGCTAGGATGATTCCCTTCACTTGGGGATTATCAAGCTCTTTTCTGGCGCCGTTGTCGGGGAGCAATAACGTGGGGCTGATATTCTTGTGTGTGCTTGTTTGCTTTCTTCACTAAGTAGATTTTATTTTTGTTTCTGTTTAGTTGTGGGTGAAACATACAAAAATAAATTAAAAGAATGATAATACAAAAAAAATTACTTGCCTCTCATGCCTAAAAAGTTTTTCAAAAAGAGAAGTGATTGGAAAGTTATGCATTGAAGAAGTGAGGGTCGACCTTGAGCACTTGTGTTCATTCACACGGAAACAATGTAGAATTTTTCATGGAAGTTTCTCTGTAAATAATTATCCCCTTGTATTGAAGGAAATATGCCCTAGAGGCAATAATAAAGTTATTATTTATTTCCTTACATATCATGATAAATGTTTATTATTCATGCTAGAATTGTATTAACTGGAAACATAATACATGTGTGAATACATAGGCATACAGAGTGTCACTAGTATGCCTCTACTTGACTAGCTCATTAATCAAAGATGGTTATGTTTCCTAACCATGAACAAAGAGTTGTTATTTGATTAACGAGATCACATCATTAGTTGAATGATCTGATTGACATGACCCATTCCATTAGCATAGCACCCGATCGTTTAGTATGTTGCTATTGCTTTTATCCATGACTTATACATGTTCCTTTAACTATGAGATTATGCAACTCCCGTTTACCGTAGGAACACTTTGTGTGCTACCAAACATCACAACGTAACTGGGTGATTATAAAGGTGCTCTACAGGTGTCTCCGAAGGTACATGTTGGGTTGGCGTATTTCGAGATTAGGATTTGTCACTCCGATTGTCGGAGAGGTATCTCAGGGCCTTCTCGGTAATGCACATCACATAAGCCTTGCAAGCATTGCAACCAATGAGTTAGTTGCGAGATGATGTATTACGGAACGAGTAAAGAGACTTGCCGGTAACGAGATTGAACTAGGTATTGGATACCGACGATCGAATCTCGGGCAAGTAACATACCGATGACAAAGGGAACAACGTATGTTGTTATGTAGTCTGACCGATAAAGATCTTCGTAGAATATGTAGGAGCCAATATGGGCATCCAGGTCCCGCTATTGGTTATTGACCGGAGACGTGTCTCGGTCATGTCTACATTGTTCTCGAACCGTAGGGTCCGCACGCTTAACGTTACGATGACAGTTATTATGAGTTTATGCATTTTGATGTACCGAAGGATTTCGGAGTCCCGGATGTGATCACGGACATGACGAGGAGTCTCGAAATGGTCGAGACGTAAAGAATGATATATTGGAAGCCTATGTTTGGACATCGGATGCATTCCAGGTGAAATCAGGATTTTACCGGAATACCGGGAGGGTTACCGGAACCCCCCAGGAGCATAATGGGCCAACATGGGCCTTGGAGGAGAGATGAGAGGGCTGCCCTCATGGGCTGCGCGCCTCCCCCCTTCCCCTAGTCCTATTAGGACTAGGAGAGGTGGCCGCCCCCTCTCTCTCTCTCCCCCTTGGAGAATCCTAGTCCAACTAGGATTGGGGGGGGGGGAATCCTACTCCCAGAGGGAGTAGGACTCTCCTGGCGCGCCAGGCTTGGCCGGCCAGCCCCTCCCCCTTGGCTCCTTTATATACGGGGGCAGGGGGCACCCCATAAACACACAATTGATCATTGAGATCTTTCCTTAGCCGTGTGCGGTGCCCCCTTCCACCAAATTCCACCTCGGTCATATCGTTGCAGTGCTTAGGCGAAGCCCTCCGCCGGTAACACATCAAGATCGTCACCACGCCGTCGTGCTGACGGAACTCTTCCCCGACGCTTTGCTGGATCGGATCCCGGGGATCGTCATCGAGCTGAACGTGTGCCAAGAACTCGGAGGTGCCGGAGTAACGGTGCTGTGATCGGTTGGATCGCGAGGAGAACGTACGACTACTTCCTCTACGTTGTGTCAACGCTTCCGCTTCGGTCTACGAGGGTACATAGACAACACTCTCCCCTCTCGTTGCTATGCATCACCATGATCTTGCGTGTGCGTAGGAATTTTTTTGAAATTACTACGTTCCCCAACATGTATATATCCATTTTATTATAAAAATAATGTGCCAAGCTTTGGTTTTAGGATGATTAGATTGCTTGTTTACTATGTGCAGAACAAAAACAGAAACTTTGGCTGTAGTGCATGAATTTAAATTTTTTACTGGAAAGTCAAATAGGTCTGAAATTTTCTACACATTACTTCTGTACAAATTGCTAAAATTTTCAAATTTATTTCATAATTTTAGGAGTTACATAAGTTTACCAAACTTCCAGATTACTACAGACTGTTCTGTTTTTAACAGATTCTGTTTTGCGTGTGTTGTTTGCTTATTTCGATGAATCTATGGCTAGTATCGGGGGGTATGAATCATAGAAAAGTTGGAATACAGTAGGTTTAACAACAATACAAATAAATAATGAGTTCATTACCGTACCTAAAGGTAGTGATTTGCTTTGTTATAGTAACGGATCTCACAAAGTTTTTGTTAAAGTTCTGTGTGGATGAAGTGTTCAAAGATCGAGGAGCTATCAATATGAGAAGAATAAAGAGAGGCAAGAGTTCAAGCTTGGGGATGCCCAAGGCACCCCAAGTAAATATTTCAAAGGGTACTCAAGCATCTAAGCTTGGGGATGCCCCGGTTGGCATCCCATCTTTCTTCTTCAACAAATATCGGTATACCTTGGTTTTTGTTTTTGTTCACATGATTTGTATCCTTTGTGTTTTTGTTTTTCCTTTAAGAAATATGCTAGTATGAGATATATCTTCATCTATTTAGAGAATGATCCATGTGATTCACTTATATCTTTTGAGTATGATCTTATAGAATTGCTCTTTGTGCTTCACTTAAATCTTTTGAGTATGGTTTTATAGAATGCTTCGTGTGCTTCACTTATATATTTTGAGCTTGGATATTGGTTAGTCTATATTAATTGTAGAATGCTCCATGAACTTCACTTATATATTTTGGAGTATGAATAATACTATAATTTAAAGTGGGTTTGGAAGAGTGTCAACTTTAGGAATTAGTGATCCCACTATTTTGGAGGGTGTTGAATCTTAGTGTGATATTTATGAAAGTGGATCTGGAAGAGTGTCAACTTTAGCTAGTAATGATTCCACTATTTCGGAAGAGGTTCCAATTGAGTATGAGAACAAAGTTGCTATCCATGATGCTACTGAAAATTATTATGAGGGAGGAATACATGCTTGTAGGAGTTGCAATAATATCAAGTTTCCTCTCTATGTGCTTAAAGTTTCGAAGTTATACTTGTTTTGCCTTCCTATGCTAGTTGACTCTTGTTCCCATAAGTTGTGTGCTGAAAAAATCCCTAGTCATAGGAAGTGGGTTAGATTTAAATGTGCTATTCATATTCTTCATGATGCTCTTTTTATGTTTCAATTCTTATCTTTTTTGTGAGCATCATTGAAATCATCATGCCTAGCTAAAAGGCATTAAAGAAAAGCGCTTGTTGGGAGACAATCGAATATTTACCCTTACTGTTTTCGTGTGTTTACATGATTAATCTACTTTAGTAATCATATTTTATAGCTTTTGTTTCAATAAAGTGCCAAGTAAGACCTTTGGGAAGACTTGGGTGAAAGTTAATGTGATCTTGCTGTAAAAAACAGAAACTTTGCGCTCACAAGAATAGATGTCAGTTTTTACATAAGAGTGATTTTGAGTTGATTATTTTTGCAGAAGATTAATAGACAAATTCCTCACGTCCAACAATTTATTTCATAATTTTTGGAGTAGCAGAAGTATGGTTATTGTTCAGATCATTACAGACTGTTCTGTTTCGGACAGATTCTGTTTTCATTGCATAGTTTGCTTGTTTTTCTAGTTTCTATGGCTTATATTCCTCAATATAAATTGTAGAAATGATATGGTACAGTAGGCATTGTGTGGGAACAATTATGAAACTTGTCCTTAACAGTACCAAAGTGAATGGTTTACTCTTTATCATATTAACCTATCTCATGAAGTTTGGTTAAGTTTTGTGTGATTGAAGTTTTCAAGCTTTGGGTGAGATATCGATATGAGGAGAATAAGGAGTGGAAATACCCTAAGATTGGGGATTCCCAAGGCATCCCAAGGTAATATTCAAGGAAGACTCAAGCGCCTAAGCTTGGGGATGCCCCGAAAGGCATCCCCTCTTTCGTCTTCAAAACTATCGGTATACCTTACTCGGAACTATATGTTTATTCTTCACATGATATGTGTTTTGCTTGGAGCGTATTTTCAATTTTACATGCTGTTTGAATAAAATCATTGGATCTGAAATATTGAATGAAAAATAATCCTCCCATGGCTAGTTAATTATTTGACTACTCAGTGTTCTTCACTCATATCTTTTGGAGTAGTTTGTCATTTACTCATGTGCTTCACGTATATCCTATGAGTAAATGGTTGAATAAACTGAATGTCATAAATCTGAATTTATATATGTTTCATATGCTTATAACATGGGGAGTAATGACTTCACACATAATAAGTATAGGTAGTAAACTTATTGAAAGTTAGCAAACGTAGAATTGGTCACTTGAACAATTCATGAAAGAATATTGAAGGAAGAGGGATTTCACATATGAATATACTATCTTGGACATCTTTTGTAATTGTGAGCACTCATTAAAATATGACATGCTAAAAAGTTGATGTTGGACAAGGAAGACAACGTAATGGGTTATGTTTTCTTATATCTGAAATAAAGTATATTGTCATGGATCGCCCAACACGTTGAGCTTGCCTTTCCCCCTCATGCTAGCCAAATTCTTTGCTCTAAGTAGAGATACTACTTGTGCTTCCAAATACCCTTAAACCCAGTTTTGCCATGAGAGTCCACCATACCTACATATGGATTGAGTAAGGTCCTTCAAGTAAGTTGTCATCGGTGCAAGCAGTAAAAATTGCTCTCTAAATATCTATGATTGATTAGTGTGGAGGAAATAAGCTTTATACGATCTTGTGATGTGGAAGAAATAAAAGCGACAGACTGCATAATAAAGGTCCATATCACAAGTGGCAATATAAAGTGACGTTCTTTTGCATTAAGATGTTGTGCATCCAACCATAAAAGCGCATGGAAACCCCTGCTTCCCTCTGCGAAGGGCCTATCTTTTACTTTTATCTTCTACCTTATGCAATAGTCATGGTGATCTTCACCTTTCCTTTTTACATGTTATCCTTTGGCAAGCACATTGTGTTGGAAAGATTTCGATATATATATCCAATTGGATGTAAGGCATCATGAACTATTATTGTTGACATTACCCTTGAGGTAAAAGGTTGGGAGGCGAATCTATAAGCCCCTATCTTTCTCTGTGTCTGATTAAAAGTTTGAACCCATAAGTATGGCGTGCGTGTTAGCAATTGTGAAAGACTAAATGGTAGTTGAGTATGTGGAGTTTGCTAAATCAAAGCTCTGACATAGACTCTTCCTGAAAATAAGATGAATTGTAATTTTTTGATGACTGATAACACGGTTTGTTAGTTTTCAAGAAATTTTATGATCTATACTTTAACATGTGAATAGCTTGTTACTTTATCCTGAGAAGTTTTGAGATGAGCTACTGTTATGACATATAATGATGCTAGAAAAGGTGACTGAAATTATCATTGATCAAACTTATGCACCTGCTAGCATTCACACTTCATAAATTATTTCTTTAATCATTTACCTACTCGAGGATGAGCAGGAGTTATGCTTGGGGATGCTGATACGTCTCCAACGCATCTATAATTTATGAAGTATCCATGGTATTATATTATCCATCTTAGATGTTTTATATGCATTTATATGCTATTTTTTATGATTTTTGGGACTAACCTATTAACCTAGAGCCTAGTGTCAGTTTCTGTTTTCTCCTTGTTTTTGAATTTTGCAGAAAAGGAATATCAAACGGAGTCCAATTGACGTGCCAACTTTTAACATTTTATGGACCAAAAGAAGACCCCGGAGTAAAAGAGTTTGGCCAGGAGAATCCCGATTGCCAACGAGGGTGGGGGGCGCGCCCACCCCCCCCACCAGGCGCGTGGGCATGCCTCGTGGACACCTCGGGCACCTCATTAACGTGAGACCGACGCCAAAACTTCCAATAAATACAGAAACCTCGGAAAATTAACCTAGATCGGGAGTTCCGCCGCCCCAAGCCTCTGTAGCCACAAGAAATCAATCTAGGCCCTCTCTGGCACCCTGCCGGAGGGGGCCATCATCACCGGTGGCCATGGAGGAGTATCCTGGAGAGGCCATCATCGCCATGGAGGCCAAGGATTATAGGGAGAACCATTCCCCATCTAGGGGGAGGCCATGGAGGAGGAAGCACAAGGGGGAGAACCTCTCCTCCTCTCTCTCGGTGGTGCCGGAGTGCCATTGGGAGGGGAATCATCGTCGCGGTGATCGTCTTCATCAACATCACCACCATCCTCATCTCTTTTACGTGGTCCACTCTCCCACACCCCGCTGTAACCCCTACTTAAACATGGTGCTTTATGCCACATATTATGATCCAATGATGTGTTGCCATCCTATGATGTTTTGAGTAGATATCTTTTGTCTTTGGGTTGATTGATGATCTAGATTGGTATGAGTTGTATGTTTTACTTTGGTGTTGTCCTATGGTGCCCTCCGTGTCACGCAAGAGTGAGGGATCCCCGTTGTAGGGTGTTGCAATACGTTCATGATTCGCTTATAGTGGGTTGGTGAGTGACTGAAACACAAACCCGAGTAAGAGGGATTGTTGCATATGGGAATAAAGAGGACTTGATGTTGTAATGCTATGGTTGGGTTTTACCTTAATGATCTTTAGTAGCTGTGGATGCTTGCTAGAGTTCCAATCATAAGTTCATATGATCGAACTAGAGAAAGTATGTTTGCTTATGCCTCTCCCTCATATGAAACTGCAATAGTGATTACCGGTCTTGTTAAAGATTGCCTAGGACAATTCCGCACACCGATCCACCATTATTCCACACTCGCTATTTATAATATTTAGTAATATATTCTAACCTTATGATAACAGCACCTACTTTTATATTTTAGCTCTCTGATACCATGCAAAGTTATCCTCTTCATACCCACAACGTAGTTTTATTTCTCGTTTCTAGTTGGAAGCAAAAGTTCGGTATACGTAGAGTCGTATCAGTGGCAGATAGGGCTTGAGAGAATTTTGATCTTACCTTTAGCTCTGTCGGTGTACTAAAGTAGGGGTACCTTAGTACCCCGAACTTGTGCACGGGCAGTCGTAGCACCCCGTGGCAAGGCTTGCCAGGTGATCGCCAAGACCCTCCATGGTCCCCTTTTGGGCCATTCGAGAACAAAGTATTTGAGCCAAGGCCCCGGCAGGAGGAGCTTACCGGTAAGGCCACCCGAAGAGAGCGAGGCCCCGGCAAGAGGAGCTTGCCGGGACTGCCGCTCGAAGCACAAGACCCTGGCAAGAGGAGCTTGCCGGGAAGGCCAACCACGGCACGACAGGAGCCTTGCCGCGACGCGCCGCGCCTCCCAGCAAGGACCGGTGAGCGACGAGATCCCAGGCACGACAAGACATCCGCCACGGCAAGGCGCTTGCCGCGGCAAGTTACCACCCCGTGCCTGCGCTCCAGCTCATCCACCAATGTGTCGCTCTGGGGGCATTCCAGGCGCACGTGGCGGGAGGCTGTGTAGCCAGGGGCATGCGGTGGCGAAGCAAAGCTGACAGAGTAGCCATCGTGGCAAACGGTGGCGCTCCTGACGGTCCTTTTCCTGCACCCTCTGGGCGATGCGGACGGGCATTTAATGCCCTTGTCCCCCGCCGTCAGAGTTAGGTATGATAGCACTGTACAGCCACTATGCAGGCAGCTGTACCCACTACAGCACTCTCCCATTTTTTTCCCCACCTATGCTGCCACCTGTGGGTAACCCATTGAGCATATAAAAGGAGGCCCCATGCGCACGTAGAGGGGGAGGATACCCATTTTTATGCTCGGTCTCGCCAGCGGCTCGTGTGTATTGTAGCACCACGCGCCTCCGAGCAAGAACACAATACAAACCACAAAGCAGCAGTAGAGTTTTACGCATCCGTGCGGCCCGAAGCTGGGTAAACCCCTTGTGTGCATCGCCTCGATCCGCTCTTCGCGCGACCTCCGCCCCCCGCCGAACCAGTAAGGGGCTCGGTCCCCATAGGTGTTCGAGGAAGCCGATTTCCCCCGACATCTTTGGCGCGCCAGGTAGGGGGTGTCAAGGTTGTGTGAACCTGATCCGGCGTCCGCACAGGCTAGATTTCCATCATCTTCATCGACATGCCACCGATGAAGAAAGCTTCAGAGGTGGATGGTCCGTCCGCGTCGAACCCACCGCCCCTGGGGCATACGGGTGGTGGGGCCGGCACCGGCGGCGGGACGGACGTCACCAAGCCAGCTCATGGTGCCACGGCGTCCGAACATGCACCGCGCCCCTCTCAGGAGGCGCGGGACCAGCAGCGTCCTGGTACCCACGGTACCATACGCTCGCCGAGCTGGCGGATCACAGGGCGTTCAAGGCCAACATGCACACCAGCGTGTTGGCAAGAGCGTGGTGCGACTGCCTGGACCGGGTGCTGCTCCTTCTAACATAGTTAGAAGTTCGAGCACATCCCGCTCCACGCGCCGTTCGCCGCCGCTGCCCGTCACTCCAGTAAAAGCCCTAGCACGAGCCCAACTGCTCCTAGACTACCCTCCAATGGCGGATAAGCTCGACGACTGGAGGGCCACGATACAGAGCCTCATCGGCTTCGCTAACGGCGACACCCCGCGGCAGCACAGCGCATCGCAGCCGCGGCAAGTCGGCCAGGCGCGAACCGATGGCGCCAAGACCGGTGGGGGTGCAACCACCGTGCATTCCCCGCCCCAAAGGCCAAGATCGCCGACTCGCCGGAACCATCACGACAACGATTCCACCGCGTCATCAAATCCGCGAACACGTCACGATCAATGCCAAGTTCTGCACGAACGAAAGCAAGAGGATGCTCGCACTCGCATCGAGCGTCGGAGAGAAATGCGGCGTCAATCAGACGAGCGCGCTGGGCCCTCTGTCGACATGCACGCGCCGGGGGGACCAGGCGACCTGCCGTATGCGGTAGGTTGCCCTGCGTTCACCCGTGAGCTGCGGCAAGTCCAGTGGCCCAGCACGAAGAATTTCAAGCCAGATGTACCAGAGAAGTACGATGGCAAGTCGCATCCGTCGGAGTTCCTCAGCATCTACACCATTGCGGTGCAGGCTGCCGGGGGGCGAGACGACAAGATCCTTGCCAACTACTTCCCGCTGGTGCTCAAATCCAACGTCAGATCCTGGCTCATGCACTTGTCGGACAACTCCATAACCTCCTGGACAGACTTGTGCCATCAGTTTGTTGGCGCCTTTACAGGCGGCCACAAACCCCATGGCCAAGCAAGCGACCTTCATCTGCTCGTCCAGAAGGAGGGAGAACCTCTGCGCAAGTTCATTCAGAGATTCAGCCATGTGCACTACAACATCCCCGATGTCCACCCTGCCGCGGTCATCAGCGCGTTCCATCAGAACGTGCGCAACCGCAGGATGCGGGAGGAGATGGTGATGTGCAAGATCAAAGACGTCAGCGAGCTATATGCCCTGGCCGACAAGTGTGCACGTGCTGAGGAAGGGAAGAAACTCCCCGGAGAGAACATTGGAGCAGCAGAATCTGACAGTGAGGATACCGCCTCGGCAAGGAAGAACCGGCGGCGGAGCAGCAGGAAGAAGAAGAGCCAAGAAGTACTGGTTGTTGAGCAGTCCGGCGATGAAGGCGCCGCCAAGAAGGCCCAGGCTGGTAGCTCCGGCAAGGGGGTTGCCGGATGCGCCAACTGCCAGGCCGTGGCGGTCGCCGACAAGCGGGACGGCACCAACAAACAGTATTGCAAGATCCACCGCACCAAGGGCCATGACCTCCAGAGTTGCAAGCAGGTCGAGCGGCTCGTCGAGCTGCAAAAGGCCGAGTACGAGCGACGCGACAAGGAGAAAGCCCGAGGAGGTGGCGGAGGATCCAGCACGAAGCGCCCCGGCCAGGGAGGACGCCGTGATAAGGACAAGCAGCGACAAGCAGACAGATCTCCCCGCGGCCGCGACAAGGACAAAGACGACGACGAATTCGAAGACATGGATGATATCGAGACCAGTGAGCAGGAGTTTCAGAAAGCCACAGAGGTCTTGTGCGTAGACGGCGGTGCTTCTCTGCATACTTCTCGCCGCCAGCTCAAGCAGTGGGCGTGGGAAGTCATTGCAGCGGGACCGCCCGTCGAGTCACGCAGGCCTCTGAAATGGTCCAGCACGCCTATCATCTTCGATATTGAGGACCACCCTGACCGCACAACTGCGATCGGGTGCTTGCCGATGTTGGTCTCACCGACAGTCCGCAACCTCAAGGTCACTAAGATGCTAGTCGACGGCTGGGCCGGCTTGAACCTGATCTCCTCCGCTGTGCTCCAGAAACTCCAAGTCCCCGACAGCGAGCTCGAAGAGACCGGCACGTTCCAAGGAATCAACCCGGGAAGAAGCAAGCCGAAGGGGAAGATAACATTGCCAGTGACATTTGGCAGCGAGCTGAACTTCAGGACAGAGAGGATCACTTTTGACGTTGCCGATTTTCTGTTGCCCTACAATGGAATTCTCGGCCGTCCAGCGCTCGCCAAGTTCATGGCGGCCTCTCACTTCGCATACAACATGCTCAAGATGCTAGGCCCGATAAGCGTCATCTCTGTCCCTGGCGACAAGAAGGATGCCCTTATCTGTGCCGACAAGATCTACCGGGAAGCAGCAGCCGCAGCGGATCACAAGCCACTTGCCGCTGAAGCTCCCGGAGGGAAGAAGAAAACCAAGCCCGGCAAGTGCTCTGGTGCCTACTCCGGCAAGCGCACCTCTTCGGAGTGCTGCGATGCCGTCGAGGACGCGCCATCGAGCTCCGCCGGCAAGAAGAAGACCAAGCCCGGCGAGTGCTCTGGTGCCCACTCCGGCAAGCGCACCTCTTCGGAGTGCTGCACTGCCGTCGAGGACGCGCCATCGAGCTCCACCGGCAAGAGTAAGAAGTCGATGGCAGCCCCGCCAACGACCAAGAAGGTGCCCGCCAAGGAGGACGGCACTGGTGGTACCTTCACCATCAGTGCCACTCTCGACCCCAAATAGGAAAGCGCGCTCATTGCTTTCCTGCGGGCGAATGTCGATGTGTTTGCCTGGCAACCATCTGACATCCCCGGCGTTCCCAGCAAAGTGATTGAGCACCACCTTGCCTTCTGTCCTCACAAGCGACCCGTCAAGCAGAGAGTCAGGAAACAAGCAGTGGAGTGCCAAGAATCCATTGCAGAAGAGATCAGGAAGTTGGAAGCGGCAGGCCTCGTCAGAGGTGTGCTCCAGCCGACGTGGTTGGCCAATCCTGTTGTCGTGCGCAAAGTGTTGGGGATATTGCTATTTGGGGTAAACCGGCCTACAGGGCCCGGGTTAGCTCCGTCAATGGACCCGAGATGTTAAAGCCCAAGGAGAAATAGAAGGGCCCAAGGTCTATAATCGGTTTAGAGGTTTATGGCGTAAACCGGCCTGAGGTAAAACTTGCATTATAAGTTAGGAATAGAGAGACCGACCCGGGCACGTTTATAAGCCGGAGGTCGGGACTTTGCAGACCGACGGGCGTCACCCGTGTATATAAAGGGACGACCCGACGGCGGTTTGAGGACAGAGAACAACAACTCGAGGTTTAGGCGAAGCTTATCGCTCCCTAGCCCTCGAAACCCATCAATCCCATCCCAACTAGACGTAGGCTTTTACCTTCATTGAAGGGGCCGAACTAGTATAAACTCTGTGTCCTTGCGTCCGCTCTAACCCCTTCAAACTAACCCGTTACGATGGCTCCACGACTAAGTCCTTTTGCCAGGACATCTGCCGTGACAAATCCACGACAGTTGGCGCCCACCGTGGGGCTGTCGCGAGATGGTTTCAAGTTTTTGGAGGTCCGCTTTGAAGGACTCGAGGGTTACGCTGTGGGTCGGATGACCAAGAGCCGCCGCGGAAAACTCTACATCGACAGCACAGGCTGGGGCCCCGACGCCGGCTCGATCGAGTACGGGTACCGGGTCCCCTTTGGCGGCATCCATGTTTTCATCGGCAAGATCGGAGAACCAGGCCCCGAGTTAGGCGTCTGCGCCGACCTCGTCGAGACAACTCAGTGCACGAAACCGACCCTGGCTAAACCGACCAGGAAGCAGGCCTTCGTGGGAGTCATCCACGGAGGAAGCTACGAGGAAGGATCCGAATCCGGTGACGAAACCGCCATCTACTCTGGCGATGAAACGTCAACCGGGGAAACCGAATCTCTTTACCAGTTGCAAGATGATCGGATTGGGGGCGGCTCCGATGGCAACAGTATTCCGGACCCCTCTGATCTGCCCTATCGGGTTGGGATCTTCATGGCTGGAACACAGGCGGTGCCACGATCATCAACTGCAGCAGCAGCGATCTCTGGATCGGCAGCGGCAACGGCTGCGTGGGCAGGAGGCCCTACGGATTCACCAGCCCAAGTTTTGTCAGACCTGTTTGACGCACTGGCAGTGCTCATGGCAGAAGCCAACCCGGTGGATCAGGAGGTTCACAATGCTGAGATTGCCAAAGTGAGAGAACAGATCACACAAGCTAAAGCGGAGCTGGCAGCAGAAGAGATCAGGATGAAGGCAGAGCGCGCCGCTTTGGATGCACAGGCTTACAGGCTCATGATGGACCAGAATGCGTCTCAGGAAGTCCTGAAGAGGAAATCCCGATCTCGACTGCCCGCAGCCCTCGACGCCCGAAATCTCTTCAACACCCCGGGGGTAAACCGTGCGGAGGCGACAGTTGGCGCCCCGGTTCAGCACCGGATAATAAACCTGCCTCGCCACAACACTGGTACACCACAGGCCGTACCAACACCGTCAGGTCATTACTCCAACCCGATGGATAACCTCGTCGCGGCGGCAGCTCGGCTGGAAGCCATTCCGATCGAAGGCGATTCACCGCAGGACGTAGAGACACGCCGGGTCAAGGAGCTCCTTAGGACCGCATTGGCCCAACAAGAAGCATATTCACAAAGCCGTGATCGGATTCACTCCACCCCTCGCCCCAGCGGGAGCCATAGTAGGCGCATGGAGGAGCCGGCTGTGTCAAGAAATGCCAGGCGTGAAGCGCTCCGCGGCAACAACCCGGCGGGCGTCGACAATGCTCAGGAGAATGTGGATCGCACTCGTGCGCGGGAGGCCGGATTAGCAGCGCAGCATCAGGCTCGTCAGCTTACACCTATCTTCCCAGCGGCTACGGTTGAACCGGGGGTGGTCTCCAGTTCTTTGGGAGTACCGTGCCTTGTTCCCGCTTTGCGCAACGTACGCCTGCCCAAAGACTTCAAAGGCCCCCGCAAGGTACCAAACTACACGGCAGATCAGCCTCCGGAGACATGGGTGGAGAGCTATGAAATGGCTATGGAGATGCTGGATGTGGATGACACGGCGTGTGCCAAGTATTTCACTATGATGTTAGAAGGAACGGCCCGGACTTGGCTAAAGAGCTTACCGCCTAATTCAATTAGTTCGTGGGCCCAATTGCGCGCCCGGTTTATCAAGAATTTCAAGGACACGTGCAAACAGCCAATGTCGATAGTTGACCTAGCAGCCTGCATTCAGCAAGAAGGGGAATCAACTACCCATTGGGTGCAGCGGGTATCAGAAGTTTTGCACTCGTCAGATCGCATCAACGCAGACACCGCCGTGGTGCTGTTGGAAAGCAACTGTCGGTTTGGCCCTTTGAAGCTAAAGCTGGGCCGGACGAAGCGTGATTGTACAGATATAGGAACGCTCATGACCGCTTTAGTGAAGTATGCAGACTCTGACAGTACCAAGGATCCTGACTCTGGTGATGACAAAGCAGGCAAGGGAAAGAAGAATAGCGACACCAAAGGCCAGCAACATCGACCGACAGGTAATGGAGGCGGAGGTAAGCGTAAACCGGACGGGAGCATGGACTTTGTGGCCAACACAAGTGCACAGAATAAAGGCCAGCGGCGTAAGGGGAAACAGCCAAGTTTCCGCGCGAATCCCGGTCCTAATCCGGAGCGTTTGAACTTTTTCTTAAACCAGCCCTGTCCAAAGCACGGAACAAAAGAGGAACCAGCAACCCATCTTTGGAAGGATTGTTATATCATGAAGGAATTCAAAAGCTCAAACACTTTCCAATATGATCACAGCTCCGGCGGCGGTTCAGGTTCCGGATCAGGATACGGTGGCGGAAATTCCGGTTCAGGGTTCCAGAGTAATCCGGGCGGACAGGACAGCCAAAATAATCAAAATAATCAAAGTAATCAAAGTGGTTACGGACAGCCGCAATCAGGTTATCAGAGCGACCCAAAACAGTTGAGTGGTGGACAGTATCACGTCTTTACTACAAGCTTGGATAAACGGGATAGAAAGCTTCAGAGGCGGGCAGTCAGTGCTATCGAACCGGCCACGCCTCACTATCTGCGCTGGTCGGAACAGCCTATCATATGGAGCCGAGAAGATCACCCTCCCAGGATTTATAATCCGGGTCAATTAGCATTGGTGGTGGCGCCTCAGGTGGGAGGTTATAAGCTCACCAAGGTGCTCATGGACGGAGGAAGCAGCATTAACATCTTGTATTATGAGACCTTCCGTCGCATGGGACTGGTGGATAAGGATCTCAAACCGACCAATACAGTGTTCCACGGGGTGGTGCCTGGCAAGTCTGCATATCCGGTTGGTAAGATAGCCCTTGAAGTGGTCTTTGGCGATAGTCACGATTCCAGATCAGAGACGTTGACGTTCGAAGTGGTTAAGATCCAAAGTCCGTATCACGCTTTGTTTGGACGGCCAGCCTATGCAAAATTTATGGCACGGCCCTGCTATGTGTATCTGCAACTTAAGATGCCGGGTTACAAGGGCACTATAACGGTTCATGGGAGCCGTCGAATCGCTTTGGAATGTGAGGAAGGAGATGCGACTTATGCAGAATCGGTTTGTGCTACGGAGGAGCTAAGGCAGTACAAAGACAGTGTTGATCCGGAGGACATGACTTCATTAAAGAAGCCAACTACGGACCACGATCCGGCCTTGAAATTCAAATCAGCGGCCGAAACTAAGCTTGTTGACTTCGTGCCTGGCGATTCATCCAAGCAGTTCAGCATCAGTGCAAACTTGGATTCAAAATAGGAAAGCGCGCTCATCGAGTTCATCCGTGAGAATCGGGACATCTTTGCATGGAAGCCGTCTGACATGCCTGGTGTACAAAGGCAACTCGCTGAGCACACCCTTAATGTGGATCCTAAGTATAAACCGGTAAAGCAGTTCTTACGCCGGTTTAACGAAGAAAGGCGTAAAGCGATTGGGGAGGAAGTGGCCAGGCTCCTGGCAGCTGGGTTTATCGTTGAGGTTTTTCATCCCGAATGGCTTGCTAATCCGGTGCTGGTTCTTAAGAAAAACGGCACCTGGCGCATGTGTGTGGATTACACAGACTTGAATAAAGCTTGTCCAGCGGATCCTTTTGCTCTCCCCCGGATTGATCAGATCATTGATGCTACGGCAGGTTGCGAGCGTTTGAGTTTTTTGGATGCCTATTCGGGTTATCACCAGATCAAGATGGCAGTTAAGGACCAGGAGAAGACGGCGTTCATTACTCCTTTTGGAGCCTTCTACTATGTGTCTATGCCCTTCGGGCTTAAGAGTGCGCAGGCTACTTATCAACGATGTGTGCAAAATTGCCTCCACAGGCAGATTGGTCGTAATGTGCATGCTTATCTGGATGATATTGTGGTCAAGTCACGAAAGAAGGATACCCTGGTTGACGATTTGAAGGAGACTTTCGATAACTTGAGAGTGTACCAAATGATGCTCAACCCGGCTAAATGTGTTTTTGGTGTGCCTGCAGGCAAGTTGTTGGGATTTTTAGTATCCCATAGAGGAATTGAGGCCAATCCGGAAAAAATCACCGCCATCACCTCCCTGGCCAAACCGAAATGCGTCAATGATGTTCAGCGCATGGCCGGGCGGATTGCAGCGTTAAGCCGGTTTATAAGTCGCCTCGGTGAAAAGGCGATCCCCTTGTATCAAATGCTCAAGAAGACGGATCAATTTGTCTGGAGTCCGGAGGCTGATAAAGCGTTTGAAGACTTGAAGCAACAGCTAGTCAATCCGCCAGTGTTGGCAGCCCCTGTAGATAAAGAGCCACTCCTGTTATATGTTGCAGCGAATGCCAGAGCGGTTAGTGTGGCGATGGTGGTAGAGCGAAAGGAGGACGGAAAGGAACATCCGGTTCAGCGACCGGTTTACTACATCAGTGAAGTGCTTATCGAGTCCAAACAAAGGTATCCGCATTGGCAGAAGCTGGTATATGGTGTTTTTATGGCAAGCCGGAAGCTGAGGCAATATTTTCAAGGACACCCCATCACGGTGGTCAGTTCTGCTCCTTTGGGTGACATCATACAGAACCGGGAGGCGACCGGTCGGATTGCCAAGTGGGCTATCGAGCTCGGGCCGCACGATTTAAGGTACGTACCCCGGACGGCCATAAAGTCACAGGCACTTGTCGATTTCATAAACGATTGGACAGAGTTACAAGCGCCCGAGGAGAAGCCAGATAACACCTATTGGACCGTTCATTTTGACGGGTCAAGACAATTGGAAGGCTCGGGGGCTGGAGTCGTTTTAACTTCCCCACGAGGAGATAAGTTCTGTTATGTCCTCCGTTTAATGTTCCCCTGTACAAATAATGCGGCTGAGTATGAAGCTTTGCTTCATGGTCTTCGGATGGCTAAAGAGATGAATCTAAGCAGAGTTAGGTGTTTTGGTGATTCGGATCTGGTGGCTCAGCAGGTGTCTGGCACCTGGGATTCTAAGGACCCGCTCATGGCTGCATACCGACGTGAAGTGGATATGGTAGCCGGGTATTTCAAAGGCTATCAAGTGGACCATGTGGACCGCAGAAAGAATGAGGCAGCGGACGCTTTAAGCCGCTTGGGCTCTCAGCGTAAACCGGTCCCACCCAATCTTTTCTTGGATGTATTGTATCACCCATCGGTACAGCTACCCGGTGAGCTGGAGTTGGCTGTTCCTGATCCGGAGGCTCAATTAGTGGCGGCTCTTCACGTCACCCCGGATTGGACGCTCCCTTATCTGGCATATATGAACCGGGGTGAGTTGCCAGAAGACGAAAGCTTGGCTCGACAGATAGTACGGCGGTCCAAGTCTATGACCATTTTCAAAGGAGAGCTACATCATCGCAGTGTATCAGGAGCGCTGCAACGGTGCGTATCCCCTGAGGAGGGGTGCGAGATATTACGAGAAATACATGAAGGGGATTGCGGCCACCACGCCGGTTCAAAATCATTGGTGGCTAAAGCGTACCGCCACGGTTTCTACTGGTTAACTGCTCATGCTGATGCAGAAGACCTGGTCAGGTTATGTGATGGGTGCCAGAAATTTTCCAGACGAGCACACATACCGGCTCAAGAATTGAGGATGATTCCAATCACTTGGCCGTTTGCGACTTGGGGGCTCGATATGGTTGGGCCTTTTAAGCGTTCCAAAGATAAGAAGACCCACCTACTGGTGGCGGTTGACAAATTTACAAAGTGGGTGGAGGCAGAACCTGTCAGTAAATGTGATGCTGCCACGGTGGTTCGGTTTATAAAGAAGGTGATCTTCCGTTTTGGCTTTCCACACAGCATCATCACAGATAATGGTACCAATCTATCCAAGGGGGCCATGAAAGAGTTCCGTGCACGGGAGCATATACGGCTTGATGTTTCTTCGGTAGCGCACCCACAATCTAATGGTCAGGCAGAACGAGCGAATCAAGAGATTTTGAGAGGTATCAAACCCCGGCTTCTGGTCCCTTTGCGAAGGACGCCGGGTTGTTGGGCGGAGGAGCTACCGTCTGTGTTATGGAGCATCAACACCACGCCTAACAGATCCACGGGGTTTACGCCGTTTTTTATGGTCTATGGAGCAGAGGCGGTTCTCCCAAGTGATATACGACATGACTCGCCTCGTGTGGCAGCATATGTTGAAGCGGACAACGAGCAGGTACTGCAGAACGCTCTTGACTTGTTGGATGAAGAGCGTGACTTGGCAGCTGCCCGTTCAGCGATTTACCAGCAAGATCTTCGCCGTTACCACAGCCGTCGGGTTAGGAACAGAACCTTTCAGGAGGGGGATTTGGTGCTTCGGCTCATCCAGGATCAGTCTGATCAGCATAAATTATCCCCGCCTTGGGAGGGACCTTTTGTGGTCAGCAAGAATCTGAATAATGGGTCATATTACCTGATTGATATTCGAGAGCGCAAGGATTCACGCACGTCAGAGGAGGAGACCAGCAGGCCGTGGAACATAGCTCATCTTCGACCTTATTATACATGAGCCTTGGGCTCTGTTTATGTACATATCATGACCATGTATATATTATGATTAATACAATAAACCGGAGCCTCGAGTAAAGTGGGGCCTCTGCTGTTCTTCACATCATGCGTGTTTACCCCTGGAGGTCGCTTCACAGAAGTTCAAATTACAGATTCCGGTTTAAAAACCGGTTCAAGGGAAGATGTCTCCTACAAAGCTGTGAAGCTCTTAATATCCGGTTCAATATCCCGGTTCAAACATGGGGCTTCCTGTTCAAACATAGGTCGTATTCGAACCAAAGAGAACATGGCTATTCAAACATGGGGCTTCCTGTTCAAACATAGGTCGTATTCGAACCAAAGAGAACATAGCTATTCAAACATGGGGCTTCCTGTTCAAACATAGGTCGTATTCGAACCAAAGAGAACATAGCTATCCCTGTAAAGTCAGTTGGGGACCTAGTCGGCATGAACCGTAGCTACACCTCCGGGGGGCTTGGTCATATCTTGACGACGGTAATGCCTTCTGGCTGGCACATTTGCCACTGAATCAGTTGGGGACCTAATCGACTTGAACCGTAGATTACGCCTTATGGGAACTCGGTCATGTCGTGATGATGGTAATGCCTTCTGGTCGGCTTTTTAGCCAATGAATCATTTGGGGGCTTGGTCGTGTCCGAACCAACGCAATGCCACCTGATCGGCCTTTGGCCACTGAGTCACTTGGGGGCTTGGTCGAATCCGAACCAATGCAACGCCATTTGACCGGCATATTTGCCACGATTCAGTTAGGAACCTAGTCGACCTAAACCGTAGCTACACCTCTTGGGGGCTTGGTTTTTTTTGTCTTGACGATGGTCACGCCTTCTGAACGGTTCATAGCAACCACTATTTGCATGCGTTTTACTATCGCGTTGCCCTTTCGTATTTGGTTTTTGTTTTCTGCCTTTATTGTGGTGTTTTTTGTTCTTCGGAACGTCAAGTATTTTTAAACCGATTCAGCTGACATAGCCTGGTCCGTTTTTTAACCCGGAGGCAAGTTGCCCGGTTTGGCAAAGGCACAGCACGGTTCATAGGGTCGAAAGATCTTGTGTACTCAGTAAAGACAGGAAACATAAAGTTGGAAAACGTCATTGGAAAGAGCATCAGTACCCGTGCGCGAAGGCACATTCAAATGCAGAGGTATTAAACTATTTTATTACAAGGCAGCGTAGTGCCTAAATATATTGTTCGTTGACGGATTAAACGTCACCAATTAAGGTGAACCGGAGCGTTGATTACGCCGGTTCGCCGCCTCGGTTCGAAGGCTGTGGATCATCTTGCGCCGCATCCTCTTGGCTACCCATTGGCTGGAAATCAGCAGTGGTCCAGTCGATTCCCATTAGCGCTTGAAAGACAGCTTCTTCGTGAATCAGCAAAGACGGTTCAATGTCAGGGGCGTAGGTATGCTTACGGATTGGAGGAATAAGGTTTTCCGCTTCAGGGACCGGGGCAGCTACTCGCCTGTTCTGGTTATCATATTGGGCTTGGTAATGGCTCAGATCTGCTTCTTCAGCCAATTGACAAGCTAGGGGGCGCACCGCCCGGTTTATCGCCCTCAAATCATCTTCACCAAAGTCTGAACCATCTTCTTTCAAGCTGGGGTATCCTTGGGCCGCTTCGACAGGATCGAAGTCTGGTACCCACGCTTTAGCCCGGATCAAGGCAGTGATGGCTCCAGTTCGAGCAGCTGATCTTTTCAACTCTTCAATCCGGGCTGGAAGCATAGATAGCCTTTTCAACGTGTCTTGAATCAGGGACGGCGCAGGGTTGTTATGCGATGCAGTGGTGATAGCTCTTTGTGCTCCGGTGTACAACTGTTCAATCAGAGTATATGCAGCTTTGAGCTTCATCCGCACATCAGAACCCAAGTGTCCAATACGTGTGCCTGCAGTGTTTCAGGATGGATTACAAACCGGACATAAGATATGGCAGACAAGGTACAAATTGGAAGAGGGGCATTGAAAGAAGTTTACCGAAGACGGCAGAGGTCATGGAGTGTATTTGTCGCTTCACGGCGGATAATTCATCAACCACCGGTTTTAGAGCAGCTTCAGCATTTTCAGCCCTCTTCGTCAAAAGAGTTTTGTCGGTAGCCCAATCAGCTTGCTCCTTTTTGCGGCTTTCTTTCAGCTGCTCCATAACAGTTAAGGCTTTGGTCAATTCCTCCTTCGCTTTTTCAGTTTCAGCCTGCTGGGTTTTTAAAGTTTCCTGAAGGTCCGAGACTTGTTTCTCTTTGGTCTTCAAATCCCCCTGCAGCAGGTCATCAGCAGTGTTCAGAAAATATTGCACGGTTTGGAAGTATCAACCACACAAGCAAGTTATGTGCTCGATACTTGGGGGCTAATGCATACTTGATCTTAACGCATGTTTTACATTACAAAAGTCCCAGGGTTTATACAAGCATTTAAACTTGGCACTTGGGGCTAATGATGTTTTCTGATTACGACCTATGTTGAAGCCCTGGGTTTTCTAGACCGGACCTTAATTGTCAAGGCAGCCTGATCCGGATTACCATCTCGGTTTGGAAATATTGATAAGCTAAGTTGCAATGGAATGAAATACAAGAGATTTACCTCAAGTTTCTCCTTCATCATCCTGATCATGCCAGCTTCATAATCCCGACTGGTGTACAGTCGGTTCAGGTACCCAGAATAAAGATCCGGGGCGCTTAAAGAGGCGTACGTAGAGGAGTCAAGGTCCCATTTGCCCTTTATGGCCGAGAATTCGTCCTTGGCAGTATGCTTGGCTAAAGTAGCAGTGTTCCCCGGTTCAGAGTGACCAATGCCGGTAATCACAACATCATCATCCTTGGGGTCACTGCTCTGCATTGGCCCTGTCGGTTTGTCAACAGTTCCAGAAGGGGGGATGAATTCCTCAACCCGAACAGGACTGGCAGGCGGATTAGTACGGCTGGCAGGTTTGGTAGGCCTTTCTTCAGCACAGGTGTCATCTTGCGGAGATAGATAATTCTGAATATCTTCATGACCCAGAGCTTCAGCACCAGGAGTTTTCTCCAGTTCAGGAGCGGCAGTTCCTTCAGCCGGGTTATCCAGACGAGCCTTCTTGCTCGGTCTAGGTTTAGCCCTGGAAAAAACCCAAAGATTGAAAAAACGGTATAAGATGGATTAAGAGACCCATACAGAGATATGTTGTGATCGGTCCAACTTACCCAATAACTGTCTTCAGCGGTGGCAGTTGAGTGGCTGAAGATTCACCAGAAGATGAATGGGAAGTGACCTGATAATCGGAGTCAGATGGATTAAGAGGCTGACGAGTTAAACCTGCTTTAGGAGGAAAGCTAGCGCATAAATCGGAGACCTCTATGCGGCGTTTCCAAACCGGGTTGTTCGGTAAACCGGCGGAGGTAACTACCTGGCTGCTATGCCGGGTGGTGCGTCGAGCTTCATGTTGCTGGGTCTTCACAAGAAATTTGGGATCCAAGTAAGCAAGAGGATGAGAAAATTTAATTTTCCGGTTTGCTTGGCGAGGTTTTTTCAAAGGCAAAGGAACGGCATCAGAAGAAAGAACAGTTACCTCTGGGCCTTCAGCATTGCTCGCTTCAGCATCGTCCTGACAAATATCATCATCAATAAGACGTATAAAAAGTAAGCCAACTGAATCGAGGTCTACCCCCAGGTCCGGATTACCCACATCATCCTCCTCTAAATCCGGGGTAGAGGAAGCGGTGTTCCTTTTCTTCTGAGCGGGCTTCTTCACCCTCGTTTTTGGTCGGGTTACATTTTCGGTCGGCTCTTGAAACTTCTTGCTCCAAAACGGATCATCTCCCTGTCTCAGAAAGGACTGGAGTTAGCAATATGTGTATAAGGAGATCATAAATTCTATAACAAACAGAGGGGAGGTACTTACAGCAGGTGGTTTGTTTGTGGCGCAAAATGGAATCAGGCCGGTTCGGGCGCAAGCATATTCCGGTTCATTCAGCATCTTTTTCACAGCTTCAGTGACTTCGTCCTCCGTCAGCTGAATGTTGCAGTGCCTCAAAGGATCATCAACCCGGCCCGTGTATTGGCACATTAAACCGGAGCGGATGCTAAGGGGCAGGATGCTCCATGAAATCCAGCAACGGGCAAGATCTACCCCCGTTAAACCGTTAGCCATGAAGGCTCTGAGCTTGGACAGCTGAGGGGCATACTTGCTCCTCTCTTTGGCGGTTAGCCTTTGGGGGAAGGGGTGTGTATTGCTAAGTCTCTCTGGACGGAAGCCGGGCAGTGGATTTTCTTCAGCAGGGGAAGTATCCTTGCAATAGAACCAAGTGTAATTCCATTCTTGCGGATGACTGTGCAGCTTGGCGTGAGGATAGGTCACCTCTTTCCTCTTTTGAATCGTCATACCGCCCAGTTCCATATTAGGGCCGTCGGTGAATTCAGTACGTCGGTTCAAATGAAAACAGTCTCGGAACAGCTCTACAGTGGGTTCCTCCTGGAAGTACACCTCACAAAGTACTTGAAAATGGCAGATATTCGTGACTGAGTTTGGGCCAACATCTTGTGGGCGCAACTTAAAATTAGCAAGGACGTCCCGATAAAATTTTGAACCGGGTGGATTAAAACCCCGGGCCAGGTGATCCGCAAACACCACCACTTCTCCCTCCTGTGGGGTAGGAGGACATTCGTTTCCTGGAACCCTCCAATGGATAGCATTTTTGCTACTCAAAGCGCCAGTCAGAACTAAGTTGTTTAGTTGGGTCTCAGTGATGCGAGAGGGAACCCAGTTGCATTCGTACACCTGTTTTGCCATGAGGAAATCTACAAGACAAAGGTGTTCCGGTTTGAGAACAAGTGTGAATGTAAACCGAAGATGCTCTTATATCGAGTAAGGTTATCTACAATGATATCATCCAGCGGTTCATCAAGGGGACTAATGGATGTGTGGATTGGTTTGTTCGCTTTGCTAGAAATTAAACCGACTAGATCTAACAGTTGTGAATATGAAAGCAGAAACAGATCCCGTACGGATTCTTTCAAAGCAATGGATCTACAGCTAGGGCAAAAAAGAAGTAAAAATATGAGGTTTGGCTCACAGCAGAACAACATAAGTTTGACAAGCAGGGAAATGAGTGAGATCTAAGGAGATGAGTACAAATTTATGGCGAATACTGAGAGGAACTACAAATCACGGTACAGGTATCATCATCTGTTCGCATAAGCTGCTATGGGGATGAACAAGAAACAGTAGCAGGATGACGAACCCTAGAACAGATCTAAAGCGAGAAGAACAGGGGCCTTACCGGGGTCCAAACAGATGTGGAGAGTCGCCGCGGTGCTCTGGTCCGATCAGGTTGATGCAGCGGCCGGAGTTGATGCAGTAGCTGACGGCGGCGGCGGAGCTCCGAGGTCTGGGTCGCGAGGAAGACGAAGAAGGGGACGAAAGGGAGGAGAGGAAGATGGCTTTCAAGTCCTATTTATAAGGAGCGGCGCGCGTGTCAGGCGCGCGAATCCAGGGGCCGATGATTTCGGGAGCCCAGCCGTCGCCCTGATTATTGCGGATCAGCAAAAGGAGACGGTAAATCTGCGCTGACATCATATCGGTTTACCGCAGCAAAAGGAGACGAAGAAACAGCGGTCTAACAGCCGCTGGAAAGCATTTGAAAACAGGAATTCTTATTAAGGATTGACATGAACCAGTTCAAATCAATCTGGGGCCTAATGTTGGGGATATTGCTATTTGGGGTAAACCGGCCTACAGGGCCCGGGTTAGCTCCGTCAATGGACCCGAGATGTTAAAGCCCAAGGAGAAATAGAAGGGCCCAAGGTCTATAATCGGTTTAGAGGTTTACGGCGTAAACCGGCCTGAGGTAAAACTTGCATTGTAAGTTAGGAATAGAGAGACCGACCCGGGCACGTTTATAAGCCGGAGGTCGGGACTTTGCAGACCGACGGGCGTCACCCGTGTATATAAAGGGACGACCCGACGGCGGTTTGAGGACAGAGAACAACAACTCGAGGTTTAGGCGAAGCTTATCGCTCCCTAGCCCTCGAAACCCATCAATCCCATCACAACTAGACGTAGGCTTTTACCTTCATTGAAGGGGCCGAACTAGTATAAACTCTGTGTCCTTGCGTCCGCTCTAACCCCTTCAAACTAACCCGTTACGATGGCTCCACGACTAAGTCCTTTTGCCAGGACATCTGCCGTGACAAATCCACGACAGAGGTGTGCTCCATCCGACGTGGTTGGCCAATCCTGTTGTCGTGCGCAAAGCAAACGGGAAATGGAGGCTTTGCATCGATTTTACCGATGTCAATAAATCTTGTCCCGAAGATCCGTTTCCCTTGCCGCGCATTGACTAGATTGTTGACTCCATGGCCGGATGCGACCTGCTTTCATTTCTTGACGCATACTCAGGATACCATCAGATCTTCATGACTGAAGAAGATGAAGAGAAGACCGCGTTCATCACTCCATGTGGCACACACTGTTTTGTACGGATGCCTTTTGGACTGAAGAATGCCGGTTCAACATTTGCAAGGGTTGTCCACACCGCTTTTGAGCCACAAATCCATAGAAATGTGGAAGCCTACATGGATGACATAGTGGTCAAGAGCAGAGACAGGGCAACCCTGATTCAAGACTTAGAAGAGACCTTTGCGAACCTGCGCAAGATCAGCCTCAAGCTCAACCCCGAGAAGTACGTGTTCGGACTCCCTTCCGGCAAGCTTCTCGGGTTCTTCGTGTCTCAGCAGGGAATCGAAGCCAATCCCGACAAGATCAAGGCCATCGAGCAGATTGAAGCACCAACACGCGTCAAGGATGTAAGAAGGCTTGCCGGCTGCGTGGCGGCTCTCAGCAGGTTTATTTCCAAGTCTGCAGAACGCGCCCTGCCATTTTTCAAAGTTTTGAAAAAGGCGGGTCCAGTAAAATGGACTCCGGAAGCGGAGGCTGCGCTGCGGGACTTGAAGAAATACCTGTCCTCCGCTCCAATACTTGTCGCGCCTAAACCACAAGAGAAGTTGCTGCTATACCTGGCGGCAACCAATCAAGTGGTTAGTGCTGCATTAGTAGCGGAGAGGGAGGTGGATGATGAGCTAGCAACCGTGGCAAGTGCATCCAGCGACAAGCAGGGGGCTCCCCCGACAAGCTCTGGACCCGACAAGGATGGATCTGCGCAGACGCAAGAGGAGGTGCAGAAGAAGAAAATGGTGCAGCGCCCGATTTACTTTGTCAGTTCCCTCTTGCAGGGGGCTAGGTCAAGGTACTTTGGTGTGCAGAAATTGCTTTTCGGCCTCCTTATGGCCTCGAGAAAGCTGCGCCATTACTTCCAAGCACACGAGATCACAGTTGTCACTCGCTTTCCGCTAAAGAGGATACTGCAGAATCTCGAAGCGACAGGCAGGATCGTGGAGTGGGCACTGGAACTGTCAAGCTTTGGCCTCAAGTTCGAGAGCACTTCAACTATCCAAAGCAGAGCATTGGCAGAGTTCATAGCAGAGTGGACACCGACGCCAGACGAAGAAATTCCAGAGACGAGCATCCCCGGCAAGGAAGCAAGCAAAGAGTGGCTGATGTACTTTGATGGGGCCTTCTCCCTACAAGGCGCCGGTGCCGGCGTGCTGCTTGTCGCGCCCACCAGAGAGCACCTCAAGTACATCGTCCAAATGCACTTTCCCAAGGAGCAAGCAACCAACAATACAACAGAGTATGAAGGTTTGCTTGCCGGTCTCAAGATCGCGGCAGAACTTGGGATCAAGAAGCTCATTGTCAGGGGAGACTCGCAGCTTGTCGTCCGCCAAGTGAATAAGGATTACCAGAGCCCGTTGATGGAAGCGTACGTTGATGAAGTGAGGAAGCTAGAGGAGCGCTTTGACGGCCTGCAAATGGAACACGTTCCAAGAACTGAGAACGACGTTGCCGATGGCCTGTCAAAGTGCACATCACTTAAGTTACCTGTGGAACCAGGGACTTTTGTGCTCAAGCTGACTCAGCCATCCGTAACACCATCAACCGGACAGAGCAAGAAGAGGAGGTTGGTCTCCGGCGACTATCTTCCGACAGAGATCCCCGGAGCCACCGCCAAGAAGGTCCCCAAGATCAACGCCAAGAATGCTGAGGAGCAGTCTGCTCCGGCAAACCCCAGGGTTTGTTCCGTAGAAGCAGGCGCTCCCGACAAGTTTCGCTCCGGCAAGCTTGCCGGGGAACATCAAGCTCCGGCTGAGCCCCAGATCCTCGGCGTGGAAGCAGGTGTTCCTGCAGCAGCAGACGCGCCTTTAGTCCTTGTCGTCGAGCCACAGGCTCCGGCATGGGCACAGCAGATCGTCCGTTTCCTCCAGATAGGAGAACTTCCCG
The DNA here is from genome assembly GCA_032464435.1 of Aegilops umbellulata. Classification (NCBI taxonomy): domain Eukaryota; kingdom Viridiplantae; phylum Streptophyta; class Magnoliopsida; order Poales; family Poaceae; genus Aegilops; species Aegilops umbellulata. The sequence continues at coordinate 84,956,710 of CP136056.1, forward strand.
ATGAGCCAGAAGAAGCAGAAAGAGTAGCCCGGCAGTCAAGTATGTACCAGTTTGTCGACGACACACTGTACAGAAGAGGACGCAACAGGGTGAAATTGAAGTGTATTCCCCAGGAAGACGGACAAAAGCTGTTGGCAGAGATACATGGAGGCATATGTGGCCACCACATTGGCGCAAAAGCACTTGCCGGCAAAGCGTTCCGGCAAGGTTTCTTCTGGCCGACAGCCCTCCAGGATGCAACTGCACAAGTAACCAAGTGTGAAGCGTGCCAGTTCCATTCCAAGCAGATACACCAGCCAGCTCAAGCTCTCCAGATGATCCCTTTATCCTGGCCATTTTCGGTCTGGGGGCTCGACATCCTCGGCCCCTTCCCCCGAGCTGTCGGGGGCTTTGAGTACTTGTACGTCGCAATCGACAAGTTCACAAAGTGGCCGGAAGTGGAACCAGTGAGGAAGGTGACAGCACAGTCAGCCATCAAGTTCTTCAGGTCGATTGTTTGCCGCTTCGGGATCCCCAACAGGATCATCACCGACAACGGTACGCAATTCACGAGCCGCGCCTTCACGCAATACATCCAAGATCTCGGCGCCAAGGTCTGCTTCGCTTCTGTTGCTCATCCCAGGAGCAACGGTCAAGCGGAGAAGGCCAATGCCGAAGTACTGCGTGGGCTCAAGACCAGAACTTTCGACAGGCTGCACAAGTGCAGAAGAAACTGGATCGAGGAGCTCCCGGTGACTCTTTGGTCGATCAGAACGACGCCAAATCGAGCGACCGGCCAGACACCATTTGCTCTAGTCTATGGAGCAGAAGCAGTTACCCCCACGGAACTCGTATACGGGTCACCTCGAGTGCTCTCTTATGATGAGCTTGAGCAAGAGCGGCCGCGTGAAGATGACGCGCTGCTCCTCGAGGAAGATCGTCTTCAGGCTGCTGTGCGAGCCACTCGCTACCAGCAAGCTTTGCGTCGCTACCATAGCCGCAAAGTTAGAGCCAGAAGCTTCGAGGAAGGCGACCTTGTTCTTCGGCGCGCTCCGTCCGCCAAGAGACACAACAAGTTGACGCCGAAGTGGGAAGGCCCTTACCGGGTGAGACGAGTCATGAGGCCCGGCGTTGTACGCCTTGAGACCGAAGATGGCACTCCGGTGAGCAACTCTTGGAATATTGAGCATCTTCGTAAGTTTTACCCGTAAGGTGCGGTTGTCGGACCCTGTCCGGCAACCAACCTTTTGTACAAGTCTTGCCACAGTTGCATGTAATCCTTTGTACAAAGCCAGGCGCAGACCCTGAGCAGCAGTAAATGAAGCGCTGGCGCCCTAAGTTTTAGCATGCATGCTGAGTCGAGTCTCTTCCTTGGTTAGGGTTGATAGTGCCTAACAGCTGCTAACCCCTAGCTTAGAGGTCGAGTCTGCGTCCCTTTTTCCTGTCCTTTCTTTTCCTTTGGTTCGCAGGGTTTTGCATATCCTGGCCGGACCGCTAAAGGACGAAGAAGAGAAGAAGGGCGGACCAGCATCTGGTCCCCGGCAAACCAGTGTTGCCGGGGGCTGCAAGTACAAGGATTCGCCCGCGGCAAGCCAAAGTTGCCGGGGGCTGCTATCCCAGATAAGTTTTTGCATCCCTTATCATGCATTCTCTTATGAACTGTGGAATACGAAAACCTTGTTTCCTCCTAAAAGCTACCGTGCTCCCATAAACGACAGGCCCCAGAGCGCGTTCCTGGGGCCCATTTTGGTAGTAGCCGCGGCAGCAAAGGGGCGAAACAAGGGGCCAGAACCTGCCCTCTCCCTGCCTCCGCCAAGGGCGTGAGAAGGGTCGAGTGGCGCGGAAAGACGGCAGGGCCTGTTGCCGGGCAAAGAAGTGTCTATCTTAACGATACGAAGGATTCACTCCTTGGCGTGGGTTTCACCCGCGAGATGAGTGACCCGGCAAACATCCCCTTTTCATTAAAAACATTCCGCTCAGGTACAGTTCAGAGAGAAAGAAAAACATGAAAGATGGGATTACAAGTTTTAAGTGCAACTAAGGCCCGAGGGCTTACAAATTAAAAAAAGATAAGGTGCCCATAATCCCTTTCTTCTCTCTCTCCTCAGGAGGTAGGGCAAGGAGGCAAGAAGGGCAAAAGGGGCACCTAGGCGAGCTACGGGCGGCAGAAGACACCAACAGAACGCCCGGAGGGCTGTCCAGGGGCTCCGGAGGCTGGATGGTGACGGCGGCGCCGGAAGTGGAGCTCGAAGATGAGGCAGCGGGATGTCAACACGCTGTCGAGGGCATATAGCCCTCATACTCCAAGTTGACGGCCTTGCCGCCTGCCCTCTTCCTCTTCCGCAGCCTCGCCACTCCAGCCGCCCAAGAAGACGACCCCGGGGAGTTCAAGGAGCCGGCGACACGGATGATGGGGTCGCCGGTGCCGCGCCGGGCCGCGACCGGCGCCTAGTCGGACCCGTCATCCCGACGACCGCCACCCTCGTCGTCGCTGTCGCTCCCCTCCTCGTCACTCTCGCTCAAGGAGGAGCCTTCGCTGTCAGAGGAGCTATCCACGCAGCACCGGGCCCGGGTCCCGAAGTCCCCGAAGGCCTTGACGGAGAGGAGGTCGCCCTCCATCAACTTAAAATGGAGGGTGAACCCCTCCATCAAGCTGTGGATACGGGCGAACATCTTCCACCCTCGACCAAGATACATCACGCCGGGGGCTGGGGACTCGACGTGGACTCGCGCGCCACTGATCCCGCAACCCCTCATGCGCAGTCTCAGCATCTCGGGTTGTTCCATCTCCATCACGCTAGCGAATGGAGCCGGGAGGCGGAGGCGACGACGAGGCGCCCGGCGTAGCCTGACGAAGAACTCGCAGGGGTCATCCCTGATGTGGACCGCCGTGAGAAGAGTGGCCGCTGGCGGAGGCGAGGCCGGCGCGTCGCCCTGTCCGCCTCGTCCCCGAGCACCTCGGCCTCGTCCACGACCTCGTCCATGACCTCGCCCTCTCCCCCTTCCCCTTACGGCCGGCTCTGCCACCGCGGGTGCAAGGGGAGGAGGGTCGCGCTGCCTAGCGGCGATCCTCGCCACTCCCGACGAAGGACCAGGGTTCCCTTTCTCCATGGCGAATGGAGAGAGGGGATCAGAAGCTGAAGAGAAGAAGAGATGGAGGAGTGTGGGTTCCCGTCGCCCCCTTTTGCTCTTTATAAAGGAGCAGGGTGGGGGCTCGACCGCCCTGCTCAGCCAATCAAGACGTAGGAAGGCCAGATGACTGGAACCGGCCTGCTGCCTCGACCCGCGACGGCCCGGTTTCCTGCCTCCACCGTCCGCAACTCCAGGTGCATGGAGGCCGCGTGGCTGGCGTGCAGGACCGAGGCGACGGATGAGGCGACCTCCCCCACCCCGTGATCGTGGGGAGCGGACGCCTCGGAAACCGTGCCTTGGCCCCGCCCAGCGAACGAGCCACGCCTCCACGCCTCCCTCCACTTATGGAGATAGCGCGAACCGTCCCCCTTTATTGCGACGTGACGCATGCCTGCGGGGCTCAGCCCCACGCACGCCACCCACGTCACGCACGCCTCCCCCCACGACGCCGCGTTCGGCGCGTGACGTTTAGGGAAGGCACGATGGATGCGGAGTTAAGATGCAGCGTGACCCAGACCACGCGTGCCCGTGCACTGTTTTGGGCCTGGCCCAACAGCGCTCGGCACCGTGTATGGCCCAAGCCCGGGGGCTCCTGTCGGTGTACTAAAGTAGGGGTACCTTAGTACCCCGAACTTGTGCACGGGCAGTCGTAGCACCCTGCGGCAAGGCTTGCCAGGTGATCGCCAAGACCCTCCATGGTCCCCTTTTGGGCCATTCGAGAACAAAGTATTTGAGCCAAGGCCCCGGCAGGAGGAGCTTGCCAGGAAGGCCACCCGAAGAGAGCGAGGCCCCGGCAAGAGGAGCTTGCCGGGACTACCGCTCGAAGCACAAGACCCCAGCAAGAGGAGCTTGCCGGGAAGGCCAACCACGGCATGACAGGAGCCTTGCCGCGACGCGCCGCGCGTCCCGGCAAGGACCGGTGAGCGACGAGCTCCCGGGCGCGACAAGACATCCGCCACGACAAGGCGCTTGCCGCGGCAAGTTACCACCCCGTGCCTGCGCTCCAGCTCATCCACCAACGTGTCGCTCTGGGGGCATTCCGGGCGCACGTGGCGGGAGGCTGTGTAGCCACGGGCATGCGGTGGCGAAGCAAAGCTGACAGAGTAGCCATCGTGGCAAACGGTGGCACTCCTGACGGTCCTTTTCCTGCACCGTCTGGGCGATGCGGACGGGCATTTAATGCCCTTGTCCCCCGCCATCAGAGTTAGGTATGATAGCACTATACAGCCACTATGCAGGCAGCTGTACCCACTACAGCACTCTCCCATTTTTACCCCCACCTACGCTGCCACCTGTGGGTAACCCCTTGAGCATATAAAAGGAGGCCCCATGCGCACGTAGAGGGGGATGACACCCATTTTTACGCTCGGTCTCGCCAGCGGCTCGTGTGTACTGTAGCACCATGCGCCTCCGAGCAAGAACACAATACAAACCACAAAGCAGCAGTAGGGTTTTACGCATCCGTGCGGCCCGAAGCTGGGTAAACCCCTTGTGTGCATCGCCTCGATCCGCTCTTCACGCGACCTCCGCCCCCCCGCCGAACCAGTAAGGGGCTGGGTCCCCATAGGTGTTCGAGGAAGCCGATTTCCCCCAACAAGCTCCTTGTGGGTTCGACACTCCATACTTATCACTTTCACCTTTGGAGATTGCTACGATGATCCCCTTCACTTGGGGATTATCACTAGAGAACTTTGTTTACTTGAGAGTATAGAGGAGTCGTTCCTATGCATGGGTAATGATACATGAACAAGTGCCCGACAAGCATATCTTTTTTTCATTAATATGCGGATAGGCAAGTACAAACCTTACAGGGTACAAATATGATTGAAAAGATTACATATTTAAGACTAAAGCTTGGAAAGTGCTTACATGTTTTAGATTGAAAAAGATAAGTGCCCCGTAATGCCTTTCTTGTCCTTCTCCGCCTAGGGGCTACAGTGGGACGTGAAGAGGTCAAAAGGAGTGCCTGGGTTGAAGCCCAGCCTGACCCCATCAGGGCCCATGGGACGCAGACTGACAAGATTGGGAAGGCGTGGACGAAGGCGATGGACGGAGAGAGCAGCTAGGCGATGCCCTGGTCACCACTGCCAGGACTAGCGAAACATGACAGGAGGGATATCGGTAGGGAAGAGGAAGCTGGAGTACACACGGAAGCCTGACGGAGTCTAGCTGGAGGAGGCGGAGACATCCACACCCAACACCCCAACAAATCACTCTACCGGGAAGAAGACCCAGGTGCAGATGAGGGTTCTACCGGCGTCGAGCTGACGGTGACTGTGCGTCCAGCACTCCGTTCGAATCCGAGCCATCATCCTCCCGCTCGGTGTCGTCGTCATTGCCGTCACTGTCCTCTTCGTTGCTGTCGCTCAAGGATGAGCTTTCGCCGTCAGTCGAGCTCTGTGCGCAGCACCTAAGTGAGCACCCAAACGCCCGAAGACGTTGATGGAGAGCAAGTTGGCCTCCATTAATTTAAAATGGCGAACATCACTACTGCAGGACGCTGCTAACGCGACACTACGATCAGAGACCCTTTGACGAAATTTGTGATGAGGCAGAACAACAGAAACGGGCAGCCATATCAATGTGTGTGCGATATACGGCATACAGTTTGCTCCAATGAACCATTTTCTATTAGGGAGTGCAACATAAACGGTTGTCCAGATCAAGGTGTATGTGATATAGAGCATACGGTTCACTCGGACGAACAGTTTTTGATTAGCAAACAAGACAGAAACGGGTCAACTTAACACGATGTGTGTGATACGTGGCAAACAGCCGACTCGGATGAACTATTTGCGATGAGAAATTACAACACAGACAGTTAATACAGTTAGTTCGTGTGCAATTCTGTGTGTACAAAAAACTTTGAATAATGCAAACTAGTTGCTTGTGGTGGCTAGGAGTATCGCACACGATGCGTTTGCGAGTACACGTGTGCGCTGATTAGTAAGTTACACATACGTTTCCTTATGTTAATACTTGTGTGATAAATAACACGTGGCACCGGATACGGTATTCAGGTTGTGTGTGTGGTCCACTTAGTCTTCCCGCGCTCCACATGGGTGAATTGTAAAATCCACGCCTATTCCTTCACCGGTTTCCCGCCGCCAGCTAACGGCTTGCTGCATATAACCCAGGCGGCAACGCACCACCGTGACACTCTGTGAAAATCTAGTCCTCGCCCATCTACAATTAGTTATTCCAAGCATGCCAGGCAACGACCAAAGCTTCGACGTCGACGCCTACCTATGTTACATCTTCAGCGAGGAGAACGAGCCGGTGCAGGTCGGGGAGCAAGAGCTTCATCGGCCAGTGCAGGCACCATGGCCCATCGGCAGCAATATGGGCGTCAGAGTCCTTGGGAGCACAATCGACATATTGCAGAGGAGGTGATGAGCAGTTCGCGATCCACCGTGCAAAAGATCCGGAGCTGCTCGGCGGCATGATCGATGACCCACCCGAAGAGCCACCGTCACAAATGCTCATCGAGAGCCTGATGCCCCGCAGGGAATGGGCAGAGGACCTCTACGATTCAGTCAAGACAAAGGCAGCCTGCGGCTTCATCATTTCCCATGATGGTCGTGTCAACCTCGATCCCGATGATGTGGTGGCCAGGCTCGAGGGCATCCTTGGCAGAGTTGACGTCCCTGACGAACTAGAACATAGCCAACGTGATATCTTAAGGATGCAGGTGATCGACGGAATTTGCTACCAGGCCAGAGACATGGAAATGGAGCGGTTCCGCTGAGTTGTCATGCGCGCGATTCCATGTTGTCAAGCTCTTCTGGAAGAGGCCCAGCAGCCCCAAGAGCCTCCCAGCGCCAGCAGCTACGTAGGCAGAGGCGGGCCGGGACACTTGGAGTGAACGGCCGCAAGTGTGCTATGCTGATCATGGAGTCCGAGAAGACCATCGTCGGAAGGCTGCCAGCTCAGCCTTTTAGCTTATATTTTATTATAATCGTATGCATATGTGGGGCGTGAGTGTTCTGGGCCTTGCTGCATTTAGCATTTTAAATTATCCTAAATATGTAAGACAATTATTAAGAATTATTAACCGTTGCCATTGTAACTTTGCCTCAACGGCGAGCAGAGCGCGCGCAGGGACGCTAGAGCATAGCGTGCCGCGACTGCCTCAACGGCGAGCAACCACATGGTCAACCTTCTGCCATCAACAAATTTTGACCTTGTTTCTCGTCACATTGCTGATTACAACACAATAAGTAATTGCAAATCTGTTCACAACTATCAAACTATATGTGTTCACACTTAGCACCGGGCTATAAAAACTACCCACTCGAAAATTACTTCACAGTTCCTCTCCTCATCACCCACAAAACTGGTTTTTTCTATCAAGTCATTCTGCCATGACCGGTAGGAGGAGTTTAGGATGGACATATAACCGGGTAGCAAAGACCAAGGCCGCGGAAGCACTAGAGAGGTCCCGCCGCGAAGCCGCAGTCGCAGCCGCAGCAGAAATGTCCCGGCGCGCCGCGGAGCCCTCAAACGAGCTCTCACAGGCACGCGAGGGCTCTCACAAGCGCATTCGCAACGTTGGACATCACGACGAGTAGGCGTTCCTCAAGTCCTTCGCCGACGACGATGACATTCTCGATGGCGTCACTACGCAGCAGGACCTGGTTGACGGCTTGATGAAGTTGCTCAAGATTAGCGATGCCTCGGTTGACAAGGCGACCGGCCTCGTCGAGCAACTCATGGGTGATAATGCGAAGCTCCTCAAGTTGGTCACCGAGAAGGAGGAGGTGGTGGGCCAAGCATCCTAGAAAGGTACGACATTATGTCATTATATATATCCTAGCTAGGTGGTTGTTAGGGTGCCTTCGGGTTTGCGAGGCAGGTGCCACCAAAGTTATGCATTGTGTATTTAAAGTTTTAAACATCCCTAATATTCGTACATATATTTGGCCACTTCCAGGTGGTTCTTGACTTCTGGCCTATCTCATCGATCTTCACCAACGCGCCCAACCATGGGCCCATGCAGTCAAAGTTGTGCATTGGAATTTTGAACATCACAAACCACCCTTTTCACTCATATATATTTGGGCGACATGCTGGTGTGGCTGTCTTTTGAACCTCCCTAACGTTATTTTTTGCTGCAGGTACTCTGATGACGCTCAACGAACACGGGGTATAATATCTTAACCATGTGCGATACAAGTGCGATGTGAATCACCATGCCTGCGCAAGCGCGAGCAAATTAAGGTGGAGGTACTGGCTCAACCGTGTGCGATACAAGTGCGCTGAAATCACCACGACCGCGCAAGCGCGAGCAAATTAAGGTGGAGGTACTGGCTCAACCGTGTGCGATGCAAGTGCGCTGAAATCACCATGACCGCGCAAGCACGAGCAAATTAAGGTGGAGGTACAGGTCCAACCGTGTGCGGTGCAATTGCGCTGAAATCACCACGACTGCGCACGCGCAAGCAAAGGGTGGAGGTACTCGCTTAACCGGCTGCGATGCAAGTGCACTGTAAAACCACCACCTGTGCAAGGTAAAGGAGGGTAAGTTTATTTCGAAATTAGGACGAACCGTGTGCGATAAACCAGCTAGCTAGAAATATAAAAAACAAACTACCTGCCTTGAGCGTTGCAAAAATCGGCGGATCCGTGCCACTTTTCCTTATTATCATACATGCATATTGTTATTGGACCGTGCGCGATCTTGGGCACTCCTGCCCCGCATCAATTCATTTACCCAAATTTTATTAGCTGCCATACTTCAACCATCGCCCACACTCCTCTAGCACCGACCTTATAGTAAAATGGCAGTAGCCGAGGCATTTGAACCGTAGCCCTCCCTCGTCCACCACCATCTCCACCCGCCATTACTAAAAAAATAGTAGCCGCGACGTATCCTCAAGCACCCCCCCTCCATAGTCCCCCACCCGCCCCTCCGCTCCTCGAACCCTAGCTCGTGGCCACCGGCGGCACCGTCGCCAACCCCTACCGGTCTGCCCGTTCCTCCTATCTTAGATAATAAAGTTCAGGTTACCCAGTGATTCCCATACAGTCGCCCCACTCCCCTGAGATTTTAGATGAGGCCTGAGGCATGCGGTGTCCCTCCCTGCCAGATCCATATCCCCTGCTCCAGAATGTCGCAGCTAAGCTCGACCATGTATCCCGGGGAGCCCGACAAGCGTTCGGCCAAGAAGAGGTTTATCATGGCCTCTCCGGCGAACGTTGGCGAGGTGGCCACCTTTTGCCCCGACCTGTCAATCCTGGGGCAACACGTCGCCATGGAAGCCGACGAAGACGTTGACTACGTTGCCATGGCGAAGGCTTCATGTCAGTTGGCTAGTGTATTACTGTATCTCGGGAAAGCTGGCTACGACATCAAGCTCGTCCACACCGACGGCTTCACGCGGGCCATGTCACAGGTTAAGTGGTCCATCCCCAACCCATCTGGTTCTATCTCCGTCGATCTCTTCGACGGCCCTGCTGGTGATCTCCTCCGCCAAGCGGTCAACAATTTGCGAGCTTTATTCGCCATCGAGCCCATTTTGTCATTTCTGAAGGACATGTTCTACTGCGGCGGCTTGGGATCCTCAATTGCCAAGTCAGATCTCATCGACCACGACCACGAGGAGGTCACCCACGAAGGTTCTTCCAAGGTAAAACAGCCCATCTGTGACATCAGAGAGCGCACCATGGGTCTGTGCTCTTCCAACTGGAAGGATCCCGTCCATGAAGTGTGAGGCAACATTCTATCAGCAAATCTTACCTTTTCTAGCTTGCCAACATGTACCATTTGTTGTAGTAGCATTAGTTGTGCGGTGCTTTAACTGTGTCGTGTTTAGTTATTTCAGTTATGCAAAAATGTATTATTCAATAGGTCTATGTGATTTTTAAGTATGAATTGTCCACTTCAGTTTCACGAATGGCTATATTTTGTTGTTTATAGTGAGTAGATGCCTTGTTTATCTGTATTTGGTTGTTAGGTTAGTTGGAGTGAGCATTTTTTCATTTATCGAGCAGATGCCTTGTTTATGTGTATTCGGTTCTTAATTTGGTTGCAGTGAGCATTTGCCCGATTATCAAGCAGATGCCTTGCTTGACTGTATTTGGTTGTTAGGTTGTTTTTTTAGCATTTGTCCAGTTATCAAGCAGATGCCTTGTTTATCTGTATTTGGTTGTTAGGTTGCTTTTTTTAGAATTTGTCAGTTATCAAGCAGATGCCTTGTTTATCTTTATCTGCTTGTTAGGTTGGTTGCAGTGAGCATTTGTCCAGTTTTCAAGCATATGCCATGTTTATGTGTATTTGCTTGTTAGGTTGGTTACAGTGAGACTCTGTCCAGTTTTCAATGGCTATATTTGGTTGTTATATTGGTCATTTATTCCTTGTTTGAACGGCTATATTTGCTTCCAGTTATTCCTGGTGTAGTTAACACATGCCCTTTATTTCAGTTTTACACATTTATCCAGTGTGATGTTTAAGCATTACCTACGTTCTATTAATTTCAACAATACCAGTTTGAATTGCAATATTTGATGGCTGTTAAGCCTGCTGTCGGTAACATTGACTTCCATTTTATATCTGCTTTAACAGCATGCTGAAACCAACACATTTAAGCTATCATTTGGAGATGATGTTGTTTACCTTTGCTATATTTGTTTGATGTTAAGGTTGTTGTACTTATCATGCCTTCCACTACTTATGCAGGACAACAACTGGAGTGGCCACCATTTTCCGTCGAGGTTAGCTTCATCCTCGGCTTGTACTCCCCCCGTCGTTCCATAATGTAGTGCATATAGATCCAGGCATGGACACTAGTTAGCTTCTAATATTGACTTGTTGCTTGTAGGTACATATACCCTTGGCAAGGATCCATGCATCGACCCTTTTTGCGTATGGGGTAATGAGATATTGATGAACAAGCATCAAGTGAGGAAACTGATAAGGATTATTAGCAAAAAGATACGAATGCTGGCAAGAAAATTATTTGTTTATGCTCTATCCAACACAATAGTGAGCTATACAAACTCTGCAGCCTTCTCTTTTTACCGCCCATAATGAGTTGTTAGACAAAATGTCTGAATCTTTTTCGTTCCCAGTGGTTCCCGAAGCAGTTCACTCAAGATTACCTCGCAAACTACATGATTGGTGGACACACAATGACGGTTAAAGTATTTCATCCAGACTACAATGAGCATTGATAAGTCCTAACAAAGACAGTAAAGGATGGACGGGCAGCCATCACAAGGGGTTGGCCTAGAGTCGTGCACGCATTACGCATAGAGGAGGGCACAATATGGACATTCCGCTTCACCTTCTCCAGCAACCAAAATGTCTTTCGCCTCTCTCTTTACAGTCTTTAGTACAACTATGGTCCATTATTCTTTACTTGGTGCTTCTGTTGGTCTTCAGTATATGTACCTGTGCATTGAATTATGCATTCGTGGTTGAACCTATATTTGTAATAAACATGGTTGGATATGAAATAAGTGATTGCCTGCTTTCAAATTCAAAACATGTGATTTTTAAATTAGGGATTAGTTAGGGATTACACTACACATGGTTTGTGAAAGCGAAATGTCTGCGATATATGTGGAGATCAGAACCATTTCTAGGATCCACTATGTGTGCGATCAATCTCCACTGCACACACGACTTTCTCTTGAAAACTGTTTGTGTTAGGCCACCTTGCGCAAACGTTTACCACATAAAAAGTGTGTGTGATGGATAGCCTTTGCCACACAGTTTCTTCTATGCACCGTGTGTGATGCATTCAATAACGCAAACGATAAAATTATTAGTATGGTGTGCAATGGCAATGCTATCACAAACGATTTAACGGAAAAAATTGTGTGTGATGTACCTGTGAACGGAAACGTTTTCCTTGGAGTGACTGTGTGGGATGTACATACGAATGGAAACGTTTAGCGGGGACTGACTGTGTGGGATGTACTTGTGACCGGAAACAATTTCGCCCGTATAATTGTATTTTTTAGCTCTATTGTATGTATTTCCGTATTTGAGCGCTCGCTGGTCGCACACGACCTCATTTTGCCGAGCGTGTGTGCCAGGAGGGCATATCCCCGACGGTTTCTTGGTCGTGTGGGAAGGACCCCCTATCGCCCACACTCACTTGGCGATGGTTCCAAATGCCATCAGGGAAAGGGGTTAAAAACTGTTTGTATAGCACCGGCGCGTACTAGTGCATGCCCCGCCGCCAAGCTATGGGCACCAACAAAGGTTTTCCAGCCATGCCAGAGAAGCATGACATGAGGCATGGGGAACTGTATGTCCGCCCGCATGCAGCCATTGCAGCAGCCCCTCATGTGCAGCTTCAATCCTGGCGGATGTTCTACCTCCATCACCCTTGCGAAAGGGGTAGGAAGCCGAAGGCGGCTGCGCAGGGGCCCGCACAGCTTGACGAGGAACTCCAATGGCTGGTCCCCGACGTGGCCTTCCATTAGGGCCAAGGCAGCTGGGGGAGGAGCGACCAGAGCACCGCCATGCTTTCCTCGGCCCCGAGGACCGCGACAACCGCGTCCACGTCCTGTAGCGCCACCTTGTGCGCTGGATTCTACCCCTTCATCCCTAGCTGGGGGAGGGCGGCGCTGCCGAGAAGAGACCCTTGTCGCCACTGTTGGAGCACAACCACGTCCTCTTCCCCTCACCATAGTGGAAGAAGGACGCAAGAAGGAGAAGGAGGAGATGTGTGTGTTGGTGACCCTTCGCCCGCGCCAACTTTTATAGGGGAACATAGTCGAGAGCTGGCTCCTCACCACCCAGCAGGCAACCGCCCCATGATACGTCTCCAACGTATCTATAATTTTTCATTGTTCCATGCTATTATATTATATGTTTTCTGTCGGATCGCGGGTTCCGGCAGACCCTTAAGGTTCAAACTCTGGGGTGCGCACGGAGATTATGCCCTCTACCTCTCCGTCTCGCAAGGATCTAAACTACAGAACGAACAGCACAAGAGACACAGGGTTTATACTAGTTCGGGCCACCATTGTGGTGTAATACCCTACTCTAGTTTGTGGTGGGTGGATTGCCTCTTGGGCTGATGAGGATGAATAGTAGAAGGGCGAACAGCCTCGCGAGGGTCTGTTCTTGGCTAGGGGATGAACTGCTGGGAGAGTTCAATCGCCCTTCTCACTCTCTGGGTGTGTTGCTAGCTCCGTTCGTGGATGCTGCGTTCTAGCTGGTTTCTTGATGATGATCCTACCCTGGGGGTGGCTAGTCCTATTTATAGGCAAAGGCCCTGGGCCTCTTCCCAAATATTTGAGCGGGAAGGGCGCCAACAATTGGCCAATTCGAAGGGGAACATCTGGTACACTTATCCTGACTAAAGTTGGTCTTCGCCTGCCAAAGGCCCTGTGGTGACGCCGTTCTGGGCTCCATGGTGACCTCCTTCCCACCGTTGGACTGGTCTTGGTCTTGTTGCACCAAAATGGGTGTCTTTGCTTGATCCCCTCGCCTGCGCTTGCCCCCTTTGCACCAAAGAGGAAAGAGGAACGCTGCGCGGGCTGGCGCCCGCCTGGCACCCTCGATCGTCATGGCTTGCGTCATGGGCACCTCGCGAGGTACCCCGCCTTGATCTCTCCGCCTCCTCGCGAGCCAGCCTGAGGAGGCCGCGCCTGAGGAAGCGTCGTGTCGTCCGCCCCGCGAGGCTTGGCCCCTCGCGAGGGTCTTGAGTCTTGTGTTGATGAAGATGGCCATGCTGGGCCCCCATTTGAGCCATGCTGCAGGCCGCAGGCAGGCAAGTCTGGGGACCCCCATTCCCAGAACGCTGACAGTAGCCCCTGGGCCCAAGGCACGCATGGACTTGGCCGTGACGAGAGGCAAAAGGGCAAGGGCGAAGCGCCGCGGGCCCTAACAACCTGCGGCCTTAGGCGTCGCGTGGCGGTTTATTGGACGTGGGCGGTATTGTTCACCCACGCTCCCTTATTCTGCGCCGCGCTAGGTTGCCCCACAGTTGTACACAGCCGCCCCTCTCCCTGTTGCTCGGCCGTCCCCTGCTCTTCCTCCCTCCGAACTCTGACTCTTGCCTCCAATCCCATCTCACATCTCCTCTCTCCCGTCCACCGCCATGGCTCCGACGAAGAAAGAGAAAGGGAAGAAGCCTGCGTCTCCATCTCGCCCGCTGCCGCCGGGGGCGCCCGCCATCGGCCGCTCAATCATACTCAATCGGGAGTGCCTGGATATGCTCAGTCCAGCTCTGGCCACCGTCTTCAACGAGTGTGGGAGGACGACGGCCTGGCCTACGTCTCACTGCCCTACGGATAGGATTATCACCGAGGTTCATTACTTTGCCGACGCCTTGTGGGCGGGTCTGGTTCCTCCTTTCTCCGATTTCTTCAACGCCGTCCTCTCCCATTATCAGATCCACATGATGCATCTGGGTCCTGAATCCATTGCCCTCCTCTCGGTTTTTGCTTTTGTTTGCGAGGCGCTGATGGGCATCCCTCCTTCTGTTGCCTTGCTACGCCATTTCTTCTCTTTGCGCCTTGTCGACCCCAATCAATGCTCGTCATGCGTGAGCTTCGTAACTTCTCCTGAGACTGCGGCCTCTGGTATCGACTTCAACCTCCCTCCGCCTTCAGCCGGGTTCCGTGAGCGGTGGTTGTACGTTGATGTTGGGGTACCCAGCCCCCTGCTGGCGAAGCCGTCTTCGCCTGCTGTGCCAAATTCGGCCTGGGGCCAGGAGACGCTCGTGAGCCCCCGGCTCGCCTTCGTCTGGCGCCGCTTCATACTCTTGAAGAAGCTCGGCGTAACGGCGCCCAAGGTGGTGAAGGAGTTCCTATTGCGCCGCATTGCCCCTCTCCAGCGCCATTCTCGTCGAATGTGGGCCTTCATCGGGCATGGTGATCGCATGAGGCTTCAGGAAGAAGACTTGATGCCCGCGGCACTGAGGAAGGTGCTCTTGGTCCTGACTGGCGATCCCAACCCCGGCAGTATTCAGTGGGGAGGAGCTTTGTTGTACCTCTGCCAGAACAGGGATGACTTCGTGAAGCAGATGCCCCCTTTCGACGAGTGGGGGCTGCGCCCTGCCGGCCTCCAAGGGCCTCGCGAGAACCCTGTGGTGGTGATTGCCCTTCCGGTCGGTCTAGGCGAATCCTCCTCAAGTGGTGGAGCAGGGAGGCAGGAGACAGCGGGCTTCGAGAGAGCCACCGATGATGTCACCGCACCTGGTGACGCTCTTGATGGGGCAGCTCCTGAGGCCCGTGCCGCCGAGGCTGCGGGCGAGGTGCAGCCTCTTCCGACGCTTGAGGCCGGGGCTCCTGAGCCCCCGGCCGTGCCCTCTGGCGAGGCAATTGACTGTGCACTTCAGGCATGTGTCCTCGATGCAGGTCGCCTTGGTGCTCCGTCCTCTTTGCAAGTTGGTTCCTGTGCACCTCTCCTGGGTCGCTTCCGTGTGGACTTTGAGGCCCTCCGGAGAAAAAGGGAGGCCCTGGGCGATGACTTCCCTTGCCGCTTGCTGAAGCGTCGGAAATACTTTGCTACCGATGAGTAAGTCTCCTCCTTTCCTGTTTCCTGGCCCACTTGTTGCATCTACTGATCCTTGCTCCGCAGGCCCCTTCCTACTGAGCTCGCTGAAGCCGCCGAGGTGCCGCCTCCCTTGACTTTGTCTCCTCCGCCGCCCCCGAGTGCCCCGAGCAGCACTGCCCTTATGGTCAGGGCGAACGACGAGGTGGACCGTCACATAGCGCGCGGCGGCCCTTCTGTCCCCGCAATCTCCTTCCGCGGGCCCTCTCTTGGCATTGGCAGCCTGCCATGGGCTTCTCGTCTGGTCGCGGGCTGCTACTGGCTGAGGTACCCCTTGGGCACTTCTCCTGAGGTCGGGCTGGACTCAGGCCGGGCTTCTGATGCGGCGCGGCCGGCCGTCGTGAGGGTGCCAGCCCCCAGCCTCCATCCCGGGGCTGGAGCGATGGTCCGCGGTCCTCGACGCCCGCTTGGGGAAGATGATGGTGTGGTAGACGTGCTTGAGCGTGCTCGGGAGCACCGTGCCCGTCACCACGAGTTCCTTCAAAGGGCGAGTGGCACCGTAGACCTGCTTGGGTAGGATCTCGCCGATGAAGACGCGCACCTGGAAGCCGAGGGCCTTCGCCTGGCCGCAGAGAGGCGCGAGCTGGAGGCCGCCGTTGCCCTCGCGCGCAATCAGCGCGACCTCGACGACGAAAAGGCGAAGGCATCGCTGGAGGCCTCTCTGGCGGCTCGATCCCAGGCCGCTGAGGAGGCCCGGAGAGCAGACCGACGGCGAGAAGCAGCAGAAGAACGGGCTCGGGAGCTCTTGGCCCGGTGTCACTCGTTGGAGGAGCAAGCGGAGCTGCGTGAGGCAGCCCTTGCATCGATGAAGGTGGCTTCTGGCGACCCAGACGAGCTCCGAAGGCGCGAGGAAGCATTGGTGCTGGAAGCCGCCGAGCGCACCCGTGAGCACGAGCAGCTGGAGACGAGGGAGCGCCTGGTGACGCGGGCGGAAGACGATGTCGCTGCGCGGGAAGCGCGTGTCCTGGAGGAGGTTTGTCGTTGGGTGGCGACGGCGCGCCGAGGCATCGAGCGTGAGTTCGAGAAGAAGCTGGGGATGATCCGGGTCAAAGCCGAGGGCAGAACCGCCGCCTTGAGGGCCCAACGGGATGAGGCGATGCGACGGGCCGACGCCTCCCGGGCCGCTCTTGAGGCAGCGCAAAAGGAGCTGGCCGCCTCCCAGACCGAGGTGCTCCGCCTTCGCCAGCGGATGGAAAAGGCTGCGGCCGTTGAGCGTCAGAATGCCGATGAAATACGCCAGCGGCAAGTCCTGGAGCACGTGCATGGCCCCATTCTCACCACGCTCGGGGAGAGGGCTAACACTGCCCTGGGCAACATCTGTGAGGCAGCCGTTGGCGAGCCGCACACGATCAACTACGTCGGTAACATGCAGTTCTTCACTGCTGTGGTGACGCAGCTGGAGGCACGGTCGGCTAGGGCTGACAGGTTGGTGCAGGAGAGGAGCCGCGCCCTGCTCGGGCGCGCCTTTTCCCGCGTCTTCAGCCATCTTCAGGACATGGACCCCCACTTCGACTTCGATACCGCCATCGCCCCAGTCCCCCAGGCCGTCCGAGGTGACCTGGCGGATTGGGTGGAGAACAACGTGGATGCTCTCGTCCGGGCCTTCACTTTGGATGACGACGACGTGATCGTGGCTGCCGACGAGGGCAGCATGGTGGATGATCCCGGCGCCGCTGGTGGTGACGCAGACAACGAAGGCAAGTTCAGCGACGCCAGCGACAGCTCAGGAGGCGCTCCCGAGGATGCATTGGGGGACTTGTCAGACTGACCATGTACTACTCCCGTCTTTTTACCCTGCATGGATAGAACTCAGGTGTTTGACCTGACGGTTGTGAGAGCATTTTTGGGAGGGGAAGCCCCTCATGTAAGAACTTGTGTCCATTATATCAGTGGTAGTCAAATCGCGCGCGTGCCCTATGGTACGCTGGTTTACCTTTGTTCCTCGCTGGCTCCAAGGCTGCCTGCAGGAGGGTGCTGCGCCTTGGGTGTTCTCTAGTTGAGATCTCAGGATGTGGGATCGTTGCTGACGGGAAACTTCACAGGCATGGGCCTTCTTCACAGGCTCCGGGCCTTCTCCCGAGCGGGACGTCTTCACAGGCATTCGCCTTCTTCACAGGCTCCGGGCCTTTTCCTAAACGCAATGGCTTCACAGGCTCCGGGCCTTTTCCTAAACGCAATGGCTTCACAGGCATTTGCCTTCTTCACAGGCTCCGGGCCTTTTCCTAAACGCAATGGCTTCACAGGCATTTGCCTTCTTCACAGGCTCCGGGCCTTTTTACGAGAAGGCAACCTCCATAAGCACTAAAAGGTCATCTCGCGAGTGAGCGCCAGCGACAGTCAGGGCTGCGCTCGAGCTAGGCCTGGCCCGACCCGTGAGGGGAGGCAGCTGTGGTGAGGCGGTGACCAGAATGCGAGAAATGGTTCGAACGAGACCAAGCACCCCTTCCCCGAACACACGCAAAGCTCAAATTCGAATTCAACTTAAATCCAGCAGGGGAACAAGTTACAACCAAAGGGAGAAGGCAATGAAAGCACACAAAAAGCCGCGTCCGGCACCTAATCTAGTCTTGGACGTCTTCTCACCAGCACGGAGCTAAGTGCTGTCCACTGGGCGTGGGAGGGAGCCCCAGGGCCTGAGGCCGGCACCCCTGAGACTCCGGGGCGTGTACAGCCCCACTCATTATTACGTGAGAGTGTCACGGGGCGGCGAGCTTCATAGGCACTGGGCCTTCTTCGCAGGAACCGGCCTAGCTTCATATCGCCAGACGAGGGCCCCGCCTTGCGTCACACTCTAGTGCCACCAACGACGACCGGAAACCAGGACGCCGCCGGTGGGGTAGAGTGGTCGCCAGCGGTTCCCCCGACGACCACGGGTCCTCCGCCAGGGGCAGGCCCTCAGGCGCCTCCCCAGCGGAGGGCCTCCCTTCTAAGAACACCTTGCTCCGAACGTCGCGGTGGTGATGCAGGATCCCTGCCCCTCTCCTGCAGCCCCCTGCGTCCTCCTCCCGAGGGGTAGGAGGCCGCGGGAGCGGGGCAGCTGCTCGCTGCGGCGACCTGCACCTCATGTGACCCATGATTAGCGTACGCCTGCTCTTGAGGAATTAACGGTACCCGATAGTCGTTGCCTCCAGCGTGGCCGACGGAGCCGTCCTTGGGCTCCTGGAAGGGCTCGGCCTCTGGCGTCTCGTCTCCCCAGCTGGGGCTGAAGAGGGAGCCCTGCTCGCCCTCGTGAGCGTGCCCTTGGTTCATCATGTGAGGCACGTATTCTTCTGGCGCCGCCACTCCGAATGCTGTGCTGTAGTTCTCCATGCGCCATGTGGCATTGCTTGACGTGCCCACCGCGGGGTGGTAGTGCGGTTGCCCGCTGGCGCCGTGGGCCACATTGAGCCCCTCTCCTTCGCGCGCCAGGGGCGGGGATAGCGCCACCGTCAGTCTAGCGCCGGCGGACTCGCCGGTGTTGGGGTAGCCCTGAGGTTCGCGGGAGCGTGCGGGGCCACCTCGTGCGCTGCCCTGGGCTTGGGGCGGAAGTTGGATGCAGAAGGGGTGAGCCCCCGAAGCGGCAAATCCCAGGAGTTCGGCGACTCGTTCCAGCAGCACGTCGCGGCCGCCCTCCAGCAGCCTGCACTGCAGCAGCTCCCGTGCCACCGTGAGCGCGGCCCTCGAGTTCGCCTGCTCCCGGCGGGTGTACGGTGTCGTAGTCGCGGCGTGGTTGGAGGCCCTTGCTGCCGACCACGCCTGCCGCGGTGTGAGCGTCGCGGAGGCTTGTCCGCGTCGCCCTCGGCCCGCAGCACCGTGCGGACCACGAGCTGCCTGGGGCGCGGGGTCGCCCGGGGCGGGCGGCTCCGCGCAGATGGGCCACGCCGCCCATGGACCTTGGTTGCCCGCCTGGTCGCCGGACATGGTGATGACGATGCAACGGGAGGCGGAGCGGTAGTAAGGCAAATTCCGGCGCACCCCTACCTGGCGCGCCAAATGTCGGATTGCGGGTTCCGGCAGACCCTTAAGGTTCGAACTCTGGGGTGCGCGCGGAGATTATGCCCTCTACCTCTCCGTCTCGCAAGGATCTAAACTACAGAACAAACAGCACAAGAGACACAGGGTTTATACTAGTTCGGGCCACCATTGTGGTGTAATACCCTACTCTAGTTTGTGGTGGGTGGATTGCCTCTTGGGCTAATGACAATGAACAGTACAAGGGAGAACAGCCTCGCGAGGGTCTGTTCTTGGCTAGGGGATGAACTGCCGGGGGAGTTCAATCACCCTTCTTACTCTCTAGGTGTGTTGCTAGCTCCGTTCGTGGATGCTGCGTTCTAGCTGGTTTCTTGATGATGATCCTACCCTGGGGGTGGCTAGTCCTATTTATAGGCAAAGGCCCTGGGCCTCTTCCCAAATATTTGAGTGGGAAGGGCGCCAACAATTGGCCAATTTGAAGGGGAACATCTGGTACACTTATCCTGACTAAAGTTGGTCTTCGCCTGCCAAAGGCCCTGTGGTTACGCTGTTCTGGGCTCCATGGTGACCTCCTTCCCACCGTTGGACTGGTCTTGGTCTTGTTTCACCGAAATGGGTGCCTTTGCTTGATCCCCTCGCCTGCGCTTGCCCCCTTTGCACCAAAGAGGAAAGGGGAACGCTGCGCGGGCTGGCGCCCGCCTGGCACCCTCGATCGTCATGGCTTGCGTCATGGGCACCTCGCGAGGTACCCCGCCTTGATCTCTCTGCCTCCTCGCGAGCCAGCCTGAGGAGGCCGCGCCTGAGGAAGCGCCGTGTCGTCTGCCCCGTGAGGCTTGGCCCCTCGTGAGGGTCTTGAGTCTTGTGTTGATGAAGATGGGCCACGCTGGGCCCCCATTTGAGCCACGCCACAGGCCGTAGGCAGGCAAGTCTGGGGACCCCCGTTCCCAGAACACCGACATTTTCGATGTTTTATATGCATTAATATCCTATTTTAAATGATTTTTGGGACTAACCTATTAACCTAGAGCCCAGTGCCAGTTTCTGTTTTTTCCTTGTTTTAGAGTTTCGCAGAAAAGGAATACCAAACAGAGTCCAAACAGAATAAAACATTCGCGGTAATTTTTCTTGGACCGGAAGACACCCAGGAGACTTGGGGTGCAAGTCAGAGGAGCTTCGAGGCAGCCACAAGGGTGGAGGGCGCGCCCAGGGGGTAGGGCGCGCCCCACGACCTTGTGGGCCCCTCGTAGACCTCCTGACGTAGATCTTGCTCCTGTATATACTCTTATACCCTAAAAACATCCAGGGGAGCAACGAAACCAATTTTCCACCGCCGCAACCTTCTATACCCGTGAGATCCCATCTTGGGGCCTTTTTCGCCGTCCTGTCGGAGGGGGATTCGATCATGGACGGCTTCTACATCTACACTATTACCTCTCCGATGAAGCGTGAGTAGTTTACCACAGACCTACGGGTCCATAGCTAGTAGCTAGATGGCTTCTTCTCTCTCTTTGATTCTCAATACAAAGTTCTCCTCGATTTTCTTGGAGATATATTCAATGTAATACTCTTTTGCGGTGTGTTTGCCGAGATCTAATGAATTATGGATTTATGATCAACTTATCTATGAATATTATTTGAATCTTCTCTGAATTCTTATATGCATGATTTGATATCTTTGCAAGTCTCTTCGAACTATCAATTTTGTTTGGCCAACTAGATTGGTTTTGCTTGCAATGGGAGAAGTGCTTAGCTTTGGGTTCAATCTTGCGGTGTCCTTTCCTAGTGACAGTAGGGGTACCAAGGCACGTATTGTATTGTTGCCATCGAGGATAAGAAGATGGGGTTTTCATCGTATTACTTGAGTTAATTCCTCTACATCATGTCATCTTGCTTAATGCGTTACTCTGTTCTTTATGAACTTAATACTCTAGATGCATGCTGGATAGCGGTCGATGTGTGGAGTAATAGTAGTAGATGCAGAATCGTTTCGGTTTACTTGACACGGACGTGATACCTATATTCATGATCGTTGCCTTAGATATCGTCATAACTTTGCGCTTTTCTATCAATTGCTCGGCAGTAATTTGTTCACCCACCGTAATAATTTCTATCTTGAGAGAAGCCTCTAGTGAAACCTATGGCCCCCGGGTCTATTTCCATCATGTAAGTTTCTGATCTACAACTTCAGTTTCCTATTTCTTTTACTTTGCAAATTTTTACTTTCCGTTCCATATACCAAAAATATTACTTTATCGTTTATCATGTCTATCAGATCTCACTTTGCAAATAACCGTGAAGGGATTGACAACCCATTATCATGTTGGGTGCAAGTTGGTGTTTGTTTGTGCAGGTATTCGGTGACTTCAGTGTTGTCTCCTACTAGATTGATACCTTGGTTCTCAAAAGCTGAGGGAAATACTTACTCTACTATGCTGCATCACCCTTTCCTCTTCAAGGGAAAAACCAACTCAAGCTCAAGAAGTAGCACCCCACACCACCAATCCAGTCCCTCTACGTTGCTGACAACATCCATAATCGACGACCGCCATCCTGCGCCTATCCACGGTGCTGAGCTTCCTCCCATGGAACTCATTTCCGCACTCTACGCGTCCGCCACCAACCCTGCACAATGCTTGGAGCGTTCGTGGCGGAAACGATAGGAGTAGTGGGATGAGTAAAATGGCAGAACCCGTGAGAGTGGGCGTCCCATGGGCCACTACGTGGGTTGCCCCACGTCATTCAGCATGACCCACGGGAAAATCGGAAACTAATTCAATCATAGGTTAATGAAGAAACAAGGAAGATATCAAGGAAGACATGAATCCCATTGCGGATTTGCCAAAGTGTGTGCTTGTGTATTTGTTGGGGCCTACCCCAACAATGCCAGGCGACACGTATGGGCCAGGCCCGGGGGCTCCTGTTGATGTGGCTTGAAGCTACATCGATATTTCCCCAAAGAGGAAGGGATGATGCACCACAATGGCTGTAGGTATTTCCCTCGGTTTTATGAGACCAAGGTTATAGAACCAGTAGGAGAACCAAGCAACACTATGTAAAAAACAACTACACACAAATAAAAAATACTCGCAACCCAACGTGTAAAAGGGGTTGTCAATCCCTTTCGGGTAACGGCGCCATAAATTGGCAAATGGTCGTGAGAGAGTAGTAAATATTGATAGATCGAACGCCAAATAAAATAAAATGCTGCAAGGTATTTTTGTGTTTTGGTTTAATAGATATGAAAATAAAAGCAAAGGAATAGATCGCAAAGGAAAATATATTGAAGAACAGACCCGGGGGCCATACGTTTCACTAGTGGCTTCTCTCGAGAAAAATAGAAACAGTGGTGAACAAATTACTGTTGGGCAATTGATAGAACTTCAAATAATCATGACGGTATCCAGGCAATGATCATTATATAGGCATCATGTCCAAGATTAGTAGACGAACTCCTGCCTGCATCTACTACTATCACTTCACAATCGACCGCTATCCAACATGCATCTAGTGTATTAAGTTCATGGAGAAACGGAGTAATGCAATAAGAGCGATACCATGATGTAGACAAGATCTATTTATGTAGAAATACACCCCATGGTTTTATCCTTAGTAGCAATGATATATATGTGTCGTTTCCCCTTCTGTCACTGGGATCAAGCACCGTAAGATCGAACCCACTACAAAGCACCTCTTCCCATTGCAAGATAAATAGATCAAGTTGGCCAAACAAAACCTTATCGGAGAAGATATACGAGGCTATAAGCAATCATGCATATAAGAGATCAAAGAAGACTCAAATAACTTTCATGGATAAAAAGATAGATCTGATCATAAACTCAAAGTTCATCCGATCCCAACAAACATACCGCAAAAAGACTTACATCATGTGGATCTCCAAGAGACCACTGTATTGAAAATTGATACGTCTCCAACGTATCTATAATTTATGAAGTATAAATGCTGTTATTTTATCATTCTTGGATGTTTTAGAATCATTTTATAGCAACTTCATATCATTTTTTGGGACTAACCTATTGACCTAGTGCCCAGTGCCAGTTGTTGTTTTGTGCTTGTTTTTTACATCGCGGGAAATCAATATCAAACGGAGTCCAAACACCACGAAACTTATTGGAGATTTTTTTGGACCAGAAGGAACCCAATGGGCCAGATTTGCACCTAGGGGTGCCCCGAGGGGGGCACAACCCAACAGGGGGCGCCAGGGCCCCCAGACGTGCCCAGGTGGGTTGTGCCCACCTCGGTGTCCTTCTGCACCCCCTCTTTACACTATAAATTCCCAAATATTCCTAAACCCTTCGGGGTTAAGCTAGATCAGAAGTTACGCTGCCGCAAGGCTCTGTAGCCACCGAAAACCAATCTCGACCCTTTCCGGCACCCTACCAGAGGGGGGAATCATCCTCGGTGGCCATCTTCATCCCGGCGGCCACCATGATGAGGAGGGAGTAGTCCACCCTCGGGGCTCAGGGTTTGTACCAATAGCTATGTGTTTAATCTCTTTATCTCTTGTGATCTATATCATGGGCTTTATTAATATAGTCGGATCATATGACGTTTCTCCCCTCTATACCCTTGTTGTGATGAATTGAATCTTTATCCTTTGAAGTTTTGCCTTGTTGGATTGAATATTCAGATATGAGAACACATGATGTATGTCTTGCGATATGAATACTTGAGGTGACAATGAGGTATCGTATGGACTCACTTGATATATGTTATGGCACTCAACTTGAGGATTCCCGAGGTGACGTTGGGGTAATCTATGCATAGGGGTTGATGCATGTTTTTATTATCTTTTCTCCGATAGAAACTTTGGGGTCTATTTTTAGTTCTTTGTGTGGATTGAGTATTATGAATATGGATTTGCTTTGGTGTTGTTTTAGTACGAAGGATAGATCGAACGGAAAAAATAGCTTTGGGTTATTTTAGTACGAATTCTTGAATAGATCGAACGAAAAGAATAGCTTTGAGGTGATTTCATATCGTACAATCAATATCTAACTTTTGTTCTCCACTAATAGGAACTCGAGAGTGATTCTTTCTTGCACTTTGAGGGATAATCATATGATCCAACTATGTTAGCACTGTTGAGAGATTGCACTAGCGACATTATGGACCCTAGGCCTTGTTTTCAAGCATTGCAATATTGTTTTTGTGCCTGTTTACTATTTGCTACCTTGCTGTTTTTATTTATTCAGATTATAAAAATTATATTTCTACCATCAATATTACACTTTTATCACCATCTCTTCGCCGAACTAGTGCACCTATACAATTTGCCATTGTATTGGGTGTGTTGGGGACACAAGAGATTTCTTGTATTTGGTTGTAGGGTCGTTTGAGAGAGACCGTCTTCATCCCACACCTCTCACGGATTGATAAACCTTAGGTCATCCACTTGAGGGAAAATTGCTACTATCCTACAAAACTCAGCGCTTGGAGGCCCAACACGTGTCTACAAGAATAAAGTTGCGTAGTAGACATCAAGCTCTTTTCTGTCGCCGTTGCCGGGGAGGTGAGTGCTTGAAAGTATATCTTTAGATCTTGCAATTGAATCTTTTAGTTTCTTGTTTTATCACTAGTTTGGTTTATAAAAGAAAACTACAAAAAAATGGAACCAAGGTCGCATCATATTATTGATCATCTTTATAATATCTTTACTGGTGGGAGTGTCGGACCCCCGGAAGAGCAATCAAGGAAGACTCCCAAAGCAAAGCTGTGGGAATTCTGCATGCAGGTGGCCAGGGCGATTACTGTCGTGGTACTAAGACTGACAGTAGAATAGGGGGTAAGTATGGAAAGGCAAGATTCTAGCTATGGAGAAGTTGTACACACGAGCTTTACGAGTCCAGGCCCTTCTCAGAAGAAGTAACAGCCCTACGTCTCGGAGCCCGGAGGTGGTCGACTGGATTATGTATGTGTGTGTTTATAGGAATGCCAACCCTTGTGCCAGTGGAGGGGGGTGGCTTATATAGAGTGCGCCAGGACCCCGGCCAACCCACGTTACAAGGAGTTTAATGTACATAAATAAGGAACGTTACAGGTAACGTCTATAATAAAGTGCCATAAATGGCTATTAAGTCTAAGAGTTAATGCCCGGCCGTTGCTGTGTAGAGTGACTTTAGGTCTTCCCTCTGTCGAGTGGTTTCTGTTGCGGTCGAGTGACTTTGATTCTTCCGAGTGGAAGTGTTTCTGGTCGAGTGGATGATGGTACCCTTTAAATTCTTCTGACGTTGGGGTGATGTCCTTGGGGAGGGTATCTAGGTCAGGCCTGTGACCCTACCCTAGGTACATAGCCTCATCATTAGCCCTTGAATGGATCAGGGTTTGAGTGGAGAAGGAGTTGTGTCGGGGATATGACTATTTGCGTAAGCCGCCCAGGAGAGGCCGGGTTATGCAATGAGTATTAATCATATGAAGCCCAAGATCAAGCGTGAAGATGGCGGGTCAACAAAGGGCCTAAAGCCCACAGGCGGCTTATGGCCCATAGTGATAAACCGTCGTAATGGCATGACTTGTATTGTAAGGTAGAAGTAACTAGTCGCCAAGACGGACACTGTTTATGAGCTGGCCGGGACTCTGTAGGCCGTAGGGCGTCAACCCGTGTATATAAGGGGGCGACCCGCCAGCGGCTTAGGGCAAGAAACAATAGATCGATAGCCAGGCATAGCGTATCTTGCTCCCTGGGAAGGACCCTTTGTGGTCAGCAAGAATCTGAACAACGGATCATACTACCTTATTGACGTTCGAGAGCATAGAGACTCACGTAAGTCGGAGGAGGAGACCCGTCGGCCGTGGAATATCGCTCATCTTTGGCCTTATTATACTTGAGCCAACGGCTCTAATGTGTATATATTTCTACTATGTATATATTACATAAAGCAATAAAGCAGGACCTCTGTCCTTTTTTTCCACTTCCCAGAAAGGTTTTTGTGTCTTTTTTATCAGGTGGTGGAGATAACCAAGAGGAAGCGGGTCATATCTGAATCTGGCTTTTCCTTTGGTCTGGCTTATGATCATATCTGAATCTAGCCATGGTCACTTGGGGGCTTCCTGTTCAAACATAGGTCGTATTCGAACCAAAGAGAACATAGCTGTCGATACCCACTTGATCGGCATACCGCCAAACCCACTTGGGGGCTTCTTGATCATATTTGAATCATAGCTTAACCCCTTTGGGTCTGACGTGGATCGTATTCGAATCAGCGTCATTAAACAACTCTTATGGTCACTTGGGGGCTTCCTGTTCAAACATAGGTCATATTCGAACCAAAGAGAACATAGCTGTTGATACCCACTTGATCGGCATCGCCACAGCCACCGGGGGCTATATGATCGTATTCGAATCTTAGCTTAACCCCTTTGGAACGGTTCACTGATCGTATTCGAATCAGAAGCATTGTAAATTTTATTCATCATACTTGATTATCTTGAGAAACTCTTGAAAATGCAATGGAGTGTACTACTATCCTCCGGCTTAACATTGGTGACATCAGGTTAGTAAGTACCAGGTGAACTTCATGTGCCAATTTTTGGGAGTTAAACTCAGTCTCAGGGGTCGGGCTACATAAGCCGGAGAAATAACCGTAAGCATTGCAGGTATATTATTATGATTATGACTGCTAAGCTTGATCATAAGTTGTTTTTTCCTGTAATTATTCGGTATGTGCTCCGGGTTATCAAGGCTCACATGATCCTCATTCCGATAAGTCGCCAAGGGGTTTCTTGTTTGTCTTATGTGCAGAGCAATACAAGATATTTCTGCAAGGACATAACAGATTCATGTAAACTGCAAGTACATAGTAACGGCGGTTTATGCAAGCATTAAGTGTCAGAAGCATGCATGAAGGCATGGCAAAAGTTAAGGTGTTTACTACTCTATTACAAGACCCCCCGGGTCTAAATGATGAGGCATTGTTTTTTCTACCAAGGCATAAGCATGTGGAGCCTAGAGATTTACTCTTGGGGTTGACCTGAAGCTTCCGGATTATCCTTCTCCGCCTCTTCGCCAACTGCCTTGTCCTAGAAGGATGTTGATGCCCAGTCAATGCCACTCAAGGCTTCAAACTCAGCTTCATCATCTATTAAACCGGTTGGGTCTACTCCAGGGGCGAAGGTATGCTTACAAATTGGAGGGATCAGGCTGACATCATCATAATGCGGTGTGGGGATTCTCAGATTCTCTTTGTCATAACCTGTCTGATACTTGGAGAGGTCAGTGTCATTCCCAATTTGAGTGGCCATGGGGCGTATATCCCTCACGCAGCTGGTGAAGTCCTTCTGGTCAAACGCTGTGCCATCCTCCTTCAAACTTGGATACCCAAGAGCGATGTCGGCCGGGTCTAGCTCTGGTAACCAGGCCTTGGCCCGGCTCAAGGCAGCTATTGCTCCGGCTCTTGCTTGGGCCTGTCTCAACTCTTGAATCCGCTGGGGGAGCACAGCAAGCCGACATAACACATCTTGCAGGAGGTGGGGTACGTCATTTGATAAGGCCACAACAGCGAAGGCACGTTGTGACCCGGTATATAATTGTTCCACCAGTGTGTAGACGGCTTTCAGCTTGACTACCATATCCTGCTGGAGGGTTTTACTTCTGGGGCCTGTGTTATTAAACAAAGAGTAAGTCGGAAAAGATAATTAGCTTGGTCGTCCAAGGCAGGATAATAGTATCTGAGGTTCATACAAAGGAAATGTACTAAAGATCGCTGATACCATCCGAGATATCTGACGCTTCAAGCCGGACAGCTCGGTGTTTGCCTTTGCAAGGGCTGTTTCGGCTGCCTCGGCCCGGGTCACCAAAGAAGCCTTCTCGTCAGCCCAGGATTTCTTCTTCTACTCAAAGTTTTTCTTCAATTTCTCTTGTTCAGAGACGCTGAGTTCAAACTTGCAGTTGACATTTTGAGTTTCCAGTTCCTGGGCTGACAGGCGACTTTTAAGGTCAGCAATCTCAGATTCAAATTGACTTATAGTAGCCTGCATCATCCCGGGTTACAGTCAGCATCATGATAAATAATTTCAAAGTCTCAAGCACTTTGCAAGCAAACATACTTGACACTTGGGGGCGAATGTGTACCGAAGCTTTCTACATTATTAAGCCGGTCCTGGATATTAAAGTCCCAAGTACTTTGCAAGCAAAGATGCTCGGCACTTGGGGGTTAATGTATATCGCAAGTTAAAGGTATTGTATTACATCCGGTTTAAGTATTTTTTCTTTAAGACAGACAAGCAGTCCTAACAGTTTTTCTAAGTCTACAGCATATTTCCTAATAAGCAATAGACTTGGGGGCTGGTACAGTAAGTATGATTGAAAGTAAAGAAGCATAAGTCATACCTCAGATTTTTGCTGGATTTGCTTCACCGTGTCAATTTCCAGATCACGGCTGCTATGCACCTGGTTAATATAACCTGAGACAAGCTCTCTAATACTTAAATGAGTGTAGTCAGTGAGGGCTGATTTGGCCTTACGGCAATCTAATAATTCCTCCTTAGCAGAGAATTTGGCGAGCACAGTGGGTTGAGCCGGCTCAACAAATTGAGTCTTCAAAAACTCCACTTCCGGGTCATCTGCCTTGGCAGTGCTAGGAGCCTCCGGGTTAACAGGATCATTGGTGACTTGTTCAGCAGGCGGGTTAGAAAAGGTTGCAGGAGCATCATGAGATAATGAAGGTGGCGGATCGTGAACAGAAGTATCAGGCGCAGCCGTTCCAAGCGCCGGCTCAGTTACAACCGGATCCTGGACCGGCGCATCTTTCTTTGTTTTCTTCCTGGGCTTAACTTGCATGCTATGGACAAAGCAGAAGAATGAATACAGAAACATGAGGAAGAACAAACATAAGGTAAATAAATTGATGTTACCCAGGAGCAGTCTTAAAAGCCGGCATGTTGGATTGCATGGACTCGTCGGACGAAGGAGATGTATCCTAATAATTGGAGTCAGAAGAATTGAGAGGTTGACGGATTTGACCCGCCAAAGGTAAAAAAGGGGATAAGTCGGAGATAACCTCAGACCGACGCTTCCGGGTTGTATCAGGCAAGCCGGAGGAGAGCTCTGCATCCTTGCTCGTCCGGGTCTGCCTCCGGTTTTCAAGTTTCTCTTGCTTCAAAAGAAAGTCAGGGTCTTGGTAAGCCAAAGGATGTGAAAATCTTACTTTCCGGGTTACTCTTCGAATTTTTTGACGCGGCTGAAGCTCGGAGTCGGAGGAGATTATAGTTACCTCTTCCTCGGCGGGTTGGTTGTTGCCTGAATCTTCCTGAAAGAAGGTTAAATATCAGTAAGGAAATGATAAGGGAGAAGAGAAATTTGAAGAGTTACCTCTTCCTTATTATCATCAGAATCATCAAGCTGAAACATCTCCGAAGCGCTTGGCTTCCTTTTCCTTGAAGTGGTAGGCTTGGCGGTTTGCTTTTCAGCCCTCTTTGCTGCCCGGGCTTGTTTGGCCGCCTCATGGTCATATGGGACTTTCCAAAACCTGTCGTTTGCCTGTAAAGAGTTGTGGAAGGGTATGAGTAAGTCGGAGGTTAACGTAATAAAAGGTAATCATTGAGGCTGATGACTTACTGCAGGGGTCGGGTTTTGTTTCCAGAAAGGCAATAACCCGAAGGTATTGCTGGTCACGGTACCCTCTTTTAACAAAGACTGAGTGGTAGCTTCCTCTACATCGTCTGGTAAGTCGTCAGGGCTATGACGCCGAGGGTCATCTTTCTCGCCTAAGTAATCGCACAATAAGCCGGGGCGGCGGCTTAATGGAATTATTCTCCAAGTAACCCAGACTCTGACCAGGTCAACGCCATCCAAGACTTTCCCCAAGAGAGCTTTAATCTTCTTGATTTTGGGGGTGAGTGGCAGACGTTCAATGGCGGTCAACTTATCCGGCAGCGGGTGAGTGGATTCAAGGCGTAGCGCACGGAAGACGGGCAGCGGGTTTTCACCAGCCGGAGAAGAATCCTGGCAGTAGAACCATGTCTGGTTCCAGTCCTTTGGATGACTCGGCAGTTCAGCGTAAGGGAACAGATAGTCTCTCCGCCTTTGAATTGATATGCCACCAAGTTCCAGAATAGGCCCGTTGGCGCGTTCATTTTGCCGGTTCAAATAAAACAGCTCTCTGAACAAGGTTAAACTTGTCTCTTCTCCAAGGTAGACCTCACAGAAAACTTGAAAGTTGTAGATATTGGACACGGAATTGGGCCCGATGTCTTGAGGTCTTAGGTCAAAAATGTGCAAAACGTCTCTGAAGAATTTTGAGCCGGGAGGAGCGAATCCCCGACTCATGTGATAGGTAAAAATGATCACCTCCCCTTCCTTGGGTTGAGGTTTCTCCTCAGATGGGTCAGGAGCATGATAAGACATGACATCCTTTTTGGGCAGATGGCCAGACTTTACAAACTCGGACAGTTTGCTCTCTGTAACAATGGATGGGACCCAGTTGCAAGTCACCGGAGGTTTGACAGCTTTGGGTGCCATTATGAAAATTGAAGCCTACAAACAAAATAAATAAAATTTTCCGGTTTATTATAACCCGGAGAATAAACATTGTTGGGTTATCTAAGATGGCGGCTTAAGAAGGGGCCTAATGACATACAGGTAACTGTGGGATAATGTTTAAACAGTTGCAGGTGCTATAGATGATTAAAGTTTTCTGAAGTCGCCAGAGGCGAGCGGTCCTGACGGTCGGGGTTATTTTAAACCGGTTACTATGGCTGAAACAGAGACAACATACGCCGTTTTTGGCTAAGTATGGAGCAAACAGGTTTCACAAGTTGCTGATATTATTTTGGATCAAACGATGCTCTAGAAAGAAAAAAATTCTAGACCTAAAAACAGAACAGCGAAGTTCATATACTCAAGGAGGGATTCCAAAACAAGAAAATGAGATCTGGTTTCATATAGAATAAGCGTGAAACATCCTCCGCGGCAGTTCTATGTGGTTTTCACGGTCTGAGCAAGGCACTGGAGGTGAAATACTAATAGAGGTTGGCGTCGGGCGGCAATGAACGCCGACGAACTCAAGATGGCTTCAGTGAAGATCTGAGAAAGGGGAAAGGAGGAACTTACTAATGCGGAAGAGCTGCGGAGGGTCGCCGTCGTTTTTTCTGGTCAGAATCAGGGTGATGCAGCGGCCTGAGTCGGTGAAGACGAGGGATCCGACGGCGGCGGCGGCGGCGGCGGAGCTTGAGCGACAGAGAAGGAGGTTCGAGGAAGAAGACGACCGGGGGAAATGGAAAAGACCTAGGTCGTGCTTATTTATAAGGAGGGTCGACTGGGATGGCGCGAGAAACAAGGAGACCAAGACATCATTATCCAGCGGCCCTAACGCCTCGATTTTCGGGAAGGTCAGTAAAGGCAGAGATCCGTTGAAGATATGACGAATTAAAATATAAGTTTTATTGAAGATGACGTCGATGATTTAACCCGGATCCGGGTGATGATGTCACGGCGGGTTACAATTTTCACACAAGACAGAAGACTAAAGCCCAGTTCATAAGGTTTTCAAAGATTGACATGAACCGGTTCAAATCAATCTGGGGAATAATGTCGGGGATATGACTATTTGCGTAAGCCGCCCAGGAGAGGCCGGGTTACGCAATGAGTATTAATCATATGAAGCCCAAGATCAAGCGTGAAGATGGCGGGTCAACAAAAGGCCTAAAGCCCGCAGGCGGCTTACGGCCCATAGTGATAAACCATCGTAATGGCATGACTTGTATTGTAAGGTTGAAGTAACTAGTCGTCGAGCCGGACACTCTTTATGAGTCGGCCAGGACTCTGTAGGCCGCAGAGCGTCAACCCGTGTATATAAGGGGGCGACCCGCCAGCGGCTTAGGGCAAGAAACAACACATCGATAGCTAGGCATAGCGTATCTCGCTCCCTGGTCATCGAAACCTCAAGCAATACCAACCCAACTAGATGTAGGCCTTCCTTCACCGTAAGGGGCTGAACTAGTATAAACTGCTCGTGTCCTTTGTCCCGATTAACCCCTTTAAGCTTCCTAGTTGCGATGGCTCCACGACTAAGTCCTTGCAAGAGGACATCTGCCGTGACAATTCCACGACAAGTTGAAAATACTTCCGACTCATTTTTCGCACTTCGGGTGTGTCTTGTTTTGGATTAATGAACCAGGGTGATGACACCAACTTCTTTTTCAGTCGCCTTGGTGCGTTCCTGGTTTTGTCGAGTGAACTTTTGTTGGAAGAGCTCCGAGTGCTAATATGGAGGAGATCTTCCGTCTGACAAGTTGTTCTGCTGTCCGCGGATCTCGCGGGATTCGAATTTCGGGAAGCGCGCGGGGCGGAGGAGGCCGTAGTAATCGGGCTAGCTAAGGCAAGGCCGCCTCGATTTCTGTGCCACCTTTTTTGCCACATATCGCGCGTGCGAATGCTGCGGGATTTGATAAGATCGCCCGGGCCTACAGGTCAGTCACTTGGAAGAAACCCCATATAAGGCGCCGGACCGGGGTTTTTTAACAGTGCGCCCTCATTCTTCTTCTTTCTTCTCATTTTTCCCCACTGCGCCCGCTCCTACCCCAACGCCGCCACTTTGTTGGGCTCCGTCCGCGGCGATGGGAAAAGAAAAGACGGTGGCTCTGGAGCACGCGAAGAAGGAGACGGCGAAGGCGAAGGGGAAGAAGTCCAGCCGGGGCGGATCCTCGTCAAGGTCTGGTTTGCTGCGCGGCTAGATCCAGGGCGACTGGATCCGGTCGACGATCCGCCAGGACGACCTCGATGATCTGGCGGAGGAGGGGCTAATTCCTCATGGATCTGCACGGCTCCCGGAGGGTGAGACTGAACCTCGACCGCAGGAGGGTGAGTGCGTCCTCCTCGCCACTCACATCGACCGCGGATTTTCTTCGCCTCTGCATCCTTTTTCCTAGATTTCTTGAATTTCTTTGGAGCACAACTTCATCACTTTTCTCCCAACACCATCGTGTATCTTGCTGCTTTCGTGTCTCTATGTGAAAAATTCTTGGGTTGTCGACCACATTGGGGTCTCTTCAAGCACATTTTCACGTGTCGCTCTTAGTCGATCAAAAAGGCCAACCCGAGTGACGAGAGGACCCAAGTGATCCAGATGTGTGGGGGTCTTAGGATTTAGATGAGGGGTAAGACCTCTTTCCCAGCTATAATCCTTCCTGAGTCAGTCCGAGGGTGGCAGTGGACCTGGTTTTACTGCAAATACCAGCCAACTCCAGGCGAGTCGACCGGACTTCCTCCTTTTTCTATGGCTCGCGTAGAGAAGCCCTCCGCCTTGAAAGTGACTCCAAGGGAGAAAGCGGAGGTCAAAGTGTTGGTTGAGCGAGTGGTTCATCTCATCCGAGAGGGTGTAACTGGAATGTATCTGCTAGAAGTCTTACTCAGACAATGCATTCAACCACTTCAAGCCTGTAACCATCCGGTGTGGATGTACTCGGGCATTGAAGATTCCACTCGGGTGCACCTAGAAGAAGTCGACGAGGATACAGTGGAGAAGTGG
This sequence comes from Aegilops umbellulata, assembly GCA_032464435.1. Lineage (NCBI taxonomy): Eukaryota > Viridiplantae > Streptophyta > Magnoliopsida > Poales > Poaceae > Aegilops > Aegilops umbellulata. Next base: position 84,990,772 of record CP136056.1, read on the forward strand.
TTGAGGAGCATCATTGGCAACAAGGATAACCCCAAGGGGGCCAGGAGAATCCCTCCACTTGACCAATCCTACGAACTAGACAAGGTCCGATTCTGAATTACCGAGTGTCATCTTGATTTATCATGCAACTGATTATGCTTCACCGACTGACTTTGTCTTGCTTATTTTCTTCTAGGCCCTTACTGAAATGTATTCGATGCCCAACGGAGAACAGGAGCAGGACCCGGAGGGGGAGGCAAGCGGAGGTGAAAGCGGCGAGTGGCATTCCGACGGAGAGGGGGATGAGGAGAGCGACGACCCGAGTGACGAAGAAGAGGTCGACTCTCCTCCTCGCAGGGAAAGGCGATCCATGCTCACTCACGACTCGGCGAGCGCCCGTGACAAGGCGACCGTTCAGACCGGGCAGTCGTCAAAGCGTCCTCGGACGTTCTCTCCGGCACCAACTGAAAAGGCGCCAAAGCAGTCCAAGGTTGTAGTGCAGAAGACTCGGAAGCCGCTGCCGAGAATCAAAATTGACGTTCCTATTGTTTCTGCGTGAGTTGTAACACCCCGGATGTAACTTGCCATATTTGAAATCCAACTCTTGCCATTTTCGGCTATGTGATATGATATTCCCTCCATGGTTGGGTTTTCCGTCAGTTTGCATTTTGTTCATGTCATGCATTTCATATCATGTCATCATGTGCATCGCATTTGCATACGTGTTCGTCTCATGAATCCGAGCATTTTCCCCGTTGTCCGTTTTGCAATCCGGCGCTCCTATGTTCCCCGTCGTCCCCTTTTTACATTTCTTTGTGAGCGGGTATTAAACTTTCTCGGAATGGACCGAGGTTTGTCAGGCGGCCTTGGTATAGCACCGGTAGACCGCCTGTCAAGTTTCGGGTCAATAGGAGGTCGTTTGATACTCGAACGGTTAACCGGGTAACAGTGAAGGCCTCGTGTGTGTTGCAGCCCAAAACCCCTCCAAAACATCCCAATAACCCATCTAAGACACTCCCATGTCCACCGCCGTTCGATCACGATCGCGTGGCCAAAAACCGCACTCCATTTGGAGCTTTCTAGCTCCTTCTACCTGTAAATTTAGCCCCTCTCCCGAAATTTGCGGATCACTCCACCCCTAACCCTAGCTGCCCGCTCCTCTCCGCAGCCGGACGTGTCCGGTCCGGCCGGACAACGTCCGCCGCCGCGCCCCCGACCAATCGCCGCCGCCGTCGCCGAAGCCCGCGCGGCCCGGCCACGGCCCCCGCAGCCCAACCGCTCTCCGCCGCCCGCGGCCCAGCCGCGCCGCCATCTCCCGCCGCGTCCCGCGCCTCGGACGCCGGCCGCCGCCGCCTCCCGCCGCGCGGCCGCGTCCCGCGCGACGCCGGCCGTCGCGTCGCCGTCCCCGCCTCCTCCGCCGCCGCCCACGCCAGATCCGGGCCGGCGCAGCCCAGATCCGGCCGGCCCCGCCATATCCGCTCCTTCTCCGGCCGCTCCGCCGCCCGCCTCGGTTTGCGTGCGCCTGGGTTGACTTTTCCCCCTCTAATTGTTTCTTCCAAGTCCCGGAGATATTTGCATAAATGTCGCATGTTCATCGCATCATAACTTGTTGTATATTGCTCCGTTTCGTGCGTATAATATGTCGAATTGTTCGCCTCGAAGAGTACATCATTTCATTACATTGCATCATTTTCATTTGAGCTCATTTTGATGCCCGAAATGCTGTTAGAAGAGGGCTATGTGATGTTTGTTTCTGATTCTTATCAGAACATGCACTTTTGTCATTTTTGCCATGATTGATGTGTGCATCCTATGAAGTTGAGTCCTACATGAGTTTTGTAATATCACATGTTAAATTTCCAGAGAATTATGCCATGTATTTTTGTGACCTTTGTGGTGACTAGCACAACCATGCAAACTAGGGTACTTAATGTTGCTGATTTCAGAGACTTAGTAATTTCACCAAGTCCCTGACTGCTATTATTTTTATGCCATGTGTTCATGTTGTTTCAGAGAGATCTATGCCTCTTTTGAGCATGATCAGTAAGAGTGTTTTGAACATACGGATTTGCTCTATCCATCCATGCCTTTGTTTGTAATTATGGAGTGCCATAGCTTGAGTCAATCGAGCTCTACTTTTGCTATAAAATGTTGCTGGCAGAATGTTTACATGTTATTCGATTTTGCCAAGCTTGTTGTGGTTGATCCTTGCATGCTATGATGTTATTCTTGCCATGTCTAGTTCCTATGCCATGTCTTCTTGATGTATGTATGCTTAGTTTATCATGTAATGCTCTATAGGAGTGCATCGAGCTCACGAACATGCCTACTTGTTATCTGTTTTTGACATGTCCAGTTTTCTGCTGTCTGAAACCTATAACGAAACTTGCTTATTTGACATGGGTGTTATCATATTTTCTGATCCTTTTTGGCTTATGGTCATTAATGGACTTTTGTCAAGTGCTTTGATTAGATTCATGCCATGCTTTATTTTGCTATATCCTGATCCTGTAGCATGTTGTTTCATTGCTCTAAACGTGTCATCCTGATGTTAGTTTCTGGCATGTTATTTTCACTAAGTCTGTGAACCTGTTATCTTTTGCACTTTTGCGATGCTTGTTTGAACCTGTTGTTGTGTGTCTTAGCCGTAGCTCAGTGTTCATCTTTTGTCAAGAATCTTGAGTAGATTACTTTCATATGCTTTGTTGATATGGTTGGGTGCTGTAGCTTAATTTCTTGTTGCTTGCTAAGTAGCATCATGCTGTTAATGGTAGATTCTTGTCATTCTTGTTTTGCTTGTCATTTGCAAACCGTGCATCCGATTCCGGTGATCTTTATATCGATTTCAACCGAAATCACCTCACCTATCCAGTGGAATACTTGGTTTGTCAAGATTATGCCTTGTTCATCTTTTTCCTTTCGAAGCACGCATATGCATTGCATATCACATCTCGCATATCATGCCATGTTTTGTATCATGTTGCTTGTGCATTGCATCGTGATTGATGTTGTCCCCTTTGCTTGTGTTCTTGCTTTGGGTAGAGCCGGGAGACGAGTACGTGAACGAGGAACCTGTTGAGAACGCTTTCGAGGACCAAGCTTTCGACAACTCTGAGAACCTTGCAGGCAAGATGACCATACCCTCGAAATCACTTCTATCTTTGCTTGCTAGATGCTCGCTCTTTTGCTATGCCTATGTTGCGATACCTACCACTTGCTATATCATGCCTCCTATATTGCCATGTCAGCCCCTAACCATCCATGTCCTAGCGAACCGTTGATTGGCTATGTTACCGCTTTGCTCAGCCCCTCTTATAGCGTTGCTAGTTGCAGGTGAAGATGAAGGTTGTTCCTTGTTGGAACATGGACTTGTTGTTCCTTGTTGGAACATGTTTACTTGTTGGGATATCACAATACCTCTTATTTAATTAATGCATCTATATACTTGGTAAAGGGTGGAAGGCTCGGCCTTATGCCTGGTGTTTTGTTCCACTCTTGCCACCGTAGTTTCCGTCATACCGGTGTTATGTTCCCGGATTTTGCGTTCCTTACACGGTTGGGTGATTTATGGGACCCCCTTGATAGTTTGCTTTGAATAAGACTCCTCCAGCAAGGCCCAACATTGGTTTTACCATTTGCCACCTAAGCCTTTTTCCCTTGGGTTCTGCAGACTCAAGGGTCATCTTTATTTTAACCCCCTGGGCCAGTTCTCCTTCGATTGCTGGTCCAAACTAGAGCCACTTGCGGTGCCGCCCTGAGGCAACTTGGGGTATCCTCGGTTGCCGTACGTACTGCTCATCCGGATGTGCCCTGAGAACGAGATATGTGCAGCTCCTATCGGGATTTGTCGGCACAATCGGGCGGCTTTGCTGGACTTGTTTTATTACTGTCGAGATGTCTTGTAGTCCGGGATTCCGAGACTGATCGGATCTTCCCGGTAGAAGGAATATCCTTCGTTGACCGTGAGAGCTTATAATGGGCTAAGTTGGGACACCCCTGCAGGGTATTATCTTTCGAAAGCCGTGCCCGCGGTTATGAGGCAGATGGGAATTTGTTGATGTCCGGTTGTAGAAAACCCGAAGTTGACCTTAACTAAAACACATCAACCGCGTGTGTAACCGTGATGGTCTCTTCTCGGCGGGGTCCGGGAAGTGAACACCGTGTTGGAGTTATGTATGACATAGGTTGTTCTAGGATCACTTCTTGATCACTTCTAGCTTCACGACCGTGCTTTGCTTCTCTTCTCGCTCTCTTTTGCGTTGTAGCCACCATATATGCTAGTCGCTTGCTGCAGCTCCACCTCGCAAACCTTTCCTACCTATAAGCTTAAATAGTCTTGATCTCGCGAGTGTGAGATTGCTGAGTCCCCGTGACTCACAGATTCTACCAATACAGTTGCAGGTGCCAACGATGCCAGTGCAGATGACGCGACCGAGCTCACTTGGGAGTTCGACGAGGAACGTGGCCGTTACTATGTTTCTTTTCCAGATGATCAGTAGTGGAGCCCAGTTGGGGTGATCCGGGGATCTATGTAGCATTTGGGGTAGTCTTCTTTCATTTTGGTACCGTAGTCAGACCTTGAGTGTAATTTGAATGATGGATGTTTATTTATGTATTGTGTGAAGTGGTGACTATAAGCCAACTATGTATCTCTTTTCCCTTATGTATTACATGGGTTGTGTGAAGATTACCTCACTTGTGACATTGCTTTCAATGCGGTTATGCCTCTAAGTCGTGCCTCGACACGTGGGAGATATAGCCGCATCGAGGGCGTTACAAGTTGGTAATCAGAGCCTTCCCCGACCTTAGGAGTCCCCACTGATTGATCGTTTTTAGTGGCCGAGTTGTGTCTACAAAAAAATGTTTTGAGTCATTTAGGAATTATATATCGGAGAGTTTAGGACTTCTTTTTACTTCCCAGTCTCCTCATCGCTCTGGTAAGGCATCCTGACGTAGAGTTTTGACTCTTCTCTTCTCAAATTTCACTAAAAAAAATTTAGGATCACGCGGGTATCTTAGAATCGTTCCGATGGTTTTATGATGACAACATTGTCTTGGTTGCCTCCCGTCAGCAGGGGTTTTAGAGGAGGTGTCCCGGGGAGTTGAGCTCCGAGGTGTTGTCATCATAATTTTATCGTTGCGGTTTTGGAATACCTGAGTTTAGTACGCCGACATCGAAAATCTCTTTTGTACAGTTGTTGGTGAGATAACCCTGATAGCCCAGTACTGAGGCGAGTGCGGGAGTATTGCCATGACTTGTATAACGGATGCTTTTCGAAGGTTGAGGTAGACGATTTTCGAGGATTTCTTGGTTATGTGTTGAAGGATGGATACAGCTGGATCTAGGTATTGTTAGTTTGGGTGATATATTTTGTGTCCCCTGTATCCCCAACACCTGATTGCATAACCAAAAAGTTTCGGGACTTTATAAGTGGGAATTCATGTAGCTCTAGTACTTCTTCCGCAGATATTTGGTTTGTGATTGGGTAATCCTTACCAAGTATTTGTTCACATCCGCACCTTGTTGATTTTATTTCATATCTCTTATCTAAGTGGCTTCTCAGCTTATGGAAGTGTGATGCTTTACTTTGGAATTCATTCGTTCATTCTCGTTCGAATGTTTATTGTGAAGACTATATGTTGCAATTTCGATCCTTTGATTCAGCTTGAATATATATCTCTTTCAAGATGCTAATGGATGTCACCCTCTTCAGGATGGCTCCGCCAACGCGTCAAAATCCGGAACGCAATGAAGGAAGTCAGGCTAACCCTCCGCCACCATCTCCGCCTCCGGAGGCATGGCAAGCCCTGATGACTGCCACTAATGCCAACGCTCAGATTCTGATTCAGCTCTTGCAAGATCGCAACCAAGGGCAAGGTAATCGAGGGAATCAAGGCCAAGGCAACAATCAGCCGCATTTCGCTTCACTCAACCAGTTCCTTGCTAATCAGCCAAAGACCTTCAGCTACTGTGTCGAGGCCACAGACGCCGATGATTGGCTAGTGGACATCAGCAAGCATTTCGAGTGCAACAATGTCAGACCTGAGGACTTTGTCAAGTTTGCCTCTTTTCAACTCAAAGATCAAGCTGCTGAGTGGTTCCAGCAATACAAAGATTCCAGAGGAGGTCGTGTGATTACCTGGGATGATTTCCGTCGTGACTTCAAAGCTCACCACATTCCAGAAAGTGTTGTTGAGAGTAAGCGTGAGGAATTCCGCAATCTCAAGCAAGGCAACATGTCTGTCTATCAATACAACACTCAGTTCCAGAAGCTCTCTCGTTTTCCGAGGCAAGACATCCCTGATGAGAAGAGTATGATCTACCAATTCAGGCGTGGTCTCAGAAAAGACCTGCAACTTGCTCTCGTGCTTTTCGAGCCGTTAAAGTATGATGAATTCTACAACATGGCGCTGAAACAAGAAGCTGCTCAGCTCAAGTGTGAGGCATCTAAGAAGAGAGTCAGAGACGCAGTTCAGTCTTCTTCTTCTTCACTTGTGGCAGCTAAGCAACAGAAGTTCTGGTTGCCTCCTCCTCCTCCGTTCCGTCAGCCTTATCAGCAGAAGAACTCAGGTGGTCGTGGATCTTCCCACCCACCCAACCCTGGTTATCATAACAAGTCTCAGAACCAAGCTCCAAGGCCAAGTGCTCCTTATCATCGTCCGCTCTCAGAGGTGACTTGTAACAAATGTCAGCAGAAGGGTCACTATGCGAACAAGTGCTTCAACTAAAGGCGCCTTCCGCCTCCTCCTCCTGTGAAATCTTCCAGCAATGCAGTGGTCCAGCATAATCCTAAGCATGCCAAGGTGAACATGATGAATGCAGCTCAAGCGGAGGATTCTTCGGATGTCATAATGGGTAATCTCTCAGTTAATGATATTCCTGCAAAAGTCTTATTTGATACTGGTGCATCGCTTTCTTTCATTTCGAGACCTTTTGTTGCCAAGCATGAGTTTGTGTCGGAAAAGATTCCTATTCCGTTGAAGATCGTGTCCCCGGGTAAGCAGATGACTACTCGAGTTTTGGTTCCGAATGTCAGTATCAAGATGGGTGACTATAGATTTCTGGCTAAACCAATTGTTCTTGGTGACTCTGATATTGATCTTATTCTCGGGATGGACTGGCTTTCTAGCACAAGGCTCAGCTTGATTGTGCTGCCAGGGAAATTCAATTGACTCACTCTTCTAACGATGTGATCATCTATGCCTCTCATGATGATACCATTCGGTTGTTTTCTCTCAATGAGAAGGGTGAATTGGATCCTATCTCTCAAATTCCAGTCATTTGTGAGTACCAAGATGTCTTTCCAGAAGAGCTTCCGGGTATGCCTCCCCGCCGGCCAGTTGAATTCGTCATTGATCCTGAGCCTGGCACGGAACCCGTTTGCAAGCATCCTTACAAGCTTGGACCAGATGAGTTGAAGGAATTGAAGAAACAACTCGATGAACAAGAGCGTCTGGGTCTGATCAGACCGAGTTCTTCTCCTTGGGGTTGTGGTGTTCTTTTTGTCCAGAAGAAGGATGGCACGGACCGACTTTGCGTCGATTACCGTCCATTGAACAAGAAGACTATCAAGAACAAGTACCCACTTCCCAACATCAATGAGCTATTCGAGCAACTCAAAGGTGCTAAGGTGTTCTCCAAGCTTGACCTTCGTATGGGTTATCATCAGATTCACATTCATGAAGAGGATATTCCCAAGGCAGCATTCAGAACAAGCTTTGGTTCTTATGAATATACTGTCATGTCTTTCGGCCTTGTCAATGCTCCTCCAACATTCTCTCGCTTGATGAATTTCATCTTCAACCCCTACATCAACGAATTTGTCTTGGTCTATCTCGATGATATTTTGGTCTTCTCCAAGAATAAGGAGGATCATGCCAAACATTTGCGATTGGTGCTCGACAAGCTCAGAGAGTATAAATTATATGCCAAGTTCTCCAAATGTGAATCCTGGCTTGATGAAGTTCTTTATCTTGGCCATATCATCTCTGCCAAGGGCATTGCTATTAATCCAGAGAGGGTGTCTGCAGTTGTGAATTGGGAACCTCCTCAGAATGTCAAGCAACTTCGCAGTTTTCTTGGACTTGCAAGCTATTGCCGAAGATTCGTTGAGAATTTCTCTAAGATTGCAAAGCCTCTTTCCAACCTCCTCCAGAAGCATGTGAAGTATGTCTGGTCTCCTGAGTGTGACATTGCTTTCAACACTATCAAAGAGAAACTCGTCACTGCTCCAGTTCTGACTCCTCCTGACGAATCCAAGCCTTATGAAGTATTTTGTGATGCTTCTCTTCAGGGCCTCGGTGCCGTCTTAATGCAAGAGAAGAAGGTTGTTGCCTATACCTCTCGTCAGTTGAGGCCCAACGAAAGGAACTACCCCACTCACGATCTTGAGTTGGCGGCAGTTGTCCACGCTCTAATAACATGGAGACATCTCCTGTTGGGAAGGAAAGTGGACATATTCACCGATCACAAGAGTCTCAACTACATCTTCACTCAGCCCAACCTCAACCACAGGCAAACTCGATGGGTCAAAATGATTCAAGAGTATAATCTGAGTATTGAATATACTCCAGGCAAGGCTAATGTAATTGCAGACGCATTGAGCAGGAAGGCTTATTGCAACAGCTTAAACCTCAAGCCCTTTCAACCGGATCTTCGTGAAGCTTTCCGCAAGTAGAATCTCCAAGTTGTCCCTCAAGGTTTTCTTGCCAACCTCATCGTCTCTCCTACCTAGGAAGCTCAAATTCGTGAGGCACAACTGATGGATACCATGGTGAAGAAGGTGAAACGTGATATTGACAAGGGCATTTCCAAATACAAGTGCTATCGAGTTGATGACAGAGATACTCTTTTCTTCAAGGACCGGATCGTGGTTCCAAAGGGTGATCTTCGTAAAGTCATTATGAACGAAGCGCACAACTCTCTTCTGTCAATTCATCCTGGAAGTACGAAGATGTACCATGACCTCAAGCAGTCGTATTGGTGGACTCGAATGAAGCGAGAGATTGCTCAATTCGAGAATGAATGTGATGTCTGCAGAAGGGTGAAAGCAAAACACCAACGACCAGCTGGTCTTCTCCAACCTCTTGCTATTCCAGAATGGAAGTTTGATCATATCGAAATGGACTTCATGACTGGTTTTCCTAAGTCCAAGCGTGGAAATGATGCTATCTTCGTCGTCATTGACAAGCTCACCAAAGTGGCTCACTTTCTTCCTATCAAAGAGTCTATCACAGCAGCGCAGCTGGCAGAGCTCTACACATCCAGAATTGTCTCCTTGCACGGCATTCCACAATTGATTTCTTCAGACCGTGGCAGCATCTTTACCTCCAAGTTTTGGGATTCTTTTCAGAAGGCCATGGGCACAAATATTCGCTTCAGCACAGCTTTCCACCCTCAAACTAGTGGACAAGTCGAGCGTGTCAACCAAATGCTTGAAGATATGCTTAGAGCTTGTGTTATCTCTTTCGGCATGAAGTGGGAGGATTGTCTTCCTTACGCTGAGTTCTCTTACAACAACAGTTTTCAAGCCAGCTCGGGCAAAGCCCCATTCGAGATTCTCTATGGCAGGAAGTGTCGTACTCCTCTCAACTGGTCTGAAATCGGTGAACGCCAATTGCTTGGCAACGATTTGATCTCAGAGGCTGAAACAATGTGCAAGGTCATTCGTGAGAACCTCAAAGCCGCGCAATCGCGCCAGAAGAGCTATTACGATAGCAAACATCGTGATTTGGCATTCGAGATCGGAGACCATGTCTACCTCCGCATCTCTCCAATGAAAGGAACTCGTCTCTTCGGTATCAAGGGGAAACTTGCCCCTAGATACGTGGGCCCTTTCAAGATCATTGGTAAACGAGGCGATCTCGCCTATCAACTTGAGCTTCCCCCCAACTTTGCAAATGTGCACGATGTCTTCCACGTGTCACAGCTTCGCAAGTGCTTCAAGACGCCTGAGCGCACCATCAACTTCGAAGAAATTGATCTTCAAGATGATTTGTCCTATCATGAGCATCCTGTTGCTATTCTTGAAGAAACTGAGCGCAAGACTCGCAACAAGTCAATCAAATTCCTGAAAGTGAAATGGTCACACCATTCAGACCGAGAAGCCACCTGGGAGCGTGAGGACCACCTACGTTCCGAGTATTCGGAGTTCTTTTAGTCCTAGATGTCGGGACGAGATCCTCTCGTAGTGGTGGAGTGTTGTAACACCCCGGATGTAACTTGCCATATTTGTAATCCAACTCTTGCCATTTTCGGCTATGTGATATGATATTCCCTCCGTGCTTGGGTTTTCCGTCAGTTTGCATTTTGTTCATGTCATGCATTTCATATCATGTCATCATGTGCATCGCATTTGCATACGTGTTCGTCTCATGAATCCGAGCATTTTCCCCGTTGTCCGTTTTGCAATCCGGCGCTCCTATGTTCCCCGGCGTCCCCTTTTACATTTCTTCGTGAGCGGGTATTAAACTTTCTCGGAATGGACCGAGGTTTGTCAGGCGGCCTTGGTATAGCACCGGTAGACCGCCTGTCAAGTTTCGGGTCAATCGGAGGTCGTTTGATACTCCAACGGTTAACCGGGTAACCGTGAAGGCCTCGTGTGTGTTGCAGCCCAAAACCCCTCCATAACAGCCCAATAACCCATCTAAGACACTCCCATATCCACCGCCGTTCGATCACGATCGCCTGGCCGAAAACCGCACTCCATTTGGAGCTTCCTAGCTCCTTCTACCTATAAATTTAGCCCCTCTCCCGAAATTTGCGGATCACTCCACCCCTAACCCTAGCTCCCCGCTCCTCTCCGCCGCCGGACGTGTCCGGTCCGGCCGGACAACGTCCGCCGCCGCGCCCCCGACCAATCGCCGCCGCCGCCGCCGAAGCCCGCGCGGCCCGGCCACGGCCCCCGCGGACCAACCGCTCTCCGCCGCCCGCGGCCAGCCGCGCCGCCATCTCCCGCCGCGCAGCCGCGTCCCGCGCGACGCCGGCCGCCGCGTCGCCGTCCCCGCCTCCTCAGCCGCCGCCCGCGCCAGATCCGGGCCGGCGCAGCCCGGATCCGGCCGGCCCCGCCATATCCGCTCCTTCTCCGGCCGCTCCACCGCCCGCCTCGGTTCGCGTGCGCCTGGGTTGACTGTTTCCCCTCTAATTTTTTCTTCCAAGTCCCGGAGATATTTGCATAAATGTCGCATGTTCATCGCATCATAACTTCCTGTATATTGCTCCGCTTCGTGCGTATAATATGTCCAATTGTTCGCCTAGAAGAGTACACCATTTTGTTCCATTGCATCATTTTCATTTGAGCTCATATTGATGCCCGAAATGCTGTTAGAAAAGGGCTATGTGATGTTAGTTTCTGATTCTTATCAGAACATGCACTTTTGTCATTTTTGCCATGATTGATGTGTGCATCCTATGAAGTTGAGTCCTACATGAGTTTTGTAATATGACATGTTACCATTCCAGAGAATTATGCCATGTATTTTTATGACCTTTGTGGTGACTAGCACAAGCATGCAAACTAGGGTACTTAATGTTGCTGATTTCAGAGACTTAGTAATTTCACCAAGTCCCTGACTGCTATTATTTTTATGCCATGTATTCATGTTGTTTCAGAGAGATCTATGCCTCTTTTGAGCATGATCAGTAAGAGTGTTTTGAACATATGGATTTGCTCTATCCACCCATGCCTTTTTTTGTAATTATGGAGTGCCATTGCTTGAGTCAATCGAGCTCTATTTTTGCTATAAAATATTGCTGGCAGATTGTTTACATGTTATTCGATTTTGCCAAGCTTGTTGTGGTTGATCCTTGCATGATATGATGTTATTCTTGCCATGTCTAGTTCCTATGCCATGTCTTCTTGATGTATGTATGCTTAGTTTATCATGTAATGCTCTGTATTGAGTGCGTCGAGCTCACGAACATGCCTACTTGTTATCTGTTTTTGACATGTCCAGTTTTCTGCTAAGTCTGAAACCTGTAACGAAACTTGCTTATTTGACATGGGCGTTATCATATTTTCTGATCCTTTTTGGCTTATGGTCAGTAAGGGACTTTTGTCAAGTGCTTTGAGTATATTCATGCAATGCCTTATTTTGCTATGTCCTGATATTTAGCATGTTGTTTCATTGCTCTAAACATGTCATCCTGATGTTAGTTTCTGGCATGTTGTTATTTTCACAAAGTCTGTGAACCTGTTATGTTTTGCACTTTTGTCGTGCTTGTTTGAACCTGTTGTTGTGTGTCCTAGCCGTAGCTCAGTGTTCATCTTTTTTCAAGCATCTTGAGTAGATTACTGCCATATGCTTTGTTGATATGGTTGGGTGCTGTAGCTTAATTTCTTGTTGCTTGCTAAGTAGCATCATGCTGTTAATGGCAGATTCTTGTCATTCTTGTTTTGCCTGCCATTTGCAAACCGTGCATCCGATTCCAGTGATCTTTATATCGATTTCAACCGAAATCACCTCACCTATCCAGTGGCATAATTGGTTTGTCAAGATTATGCCTTGTTCATCTTTTTCCTTTCGAAGCACGCATATGCATTGCATATCACATCTCGCATATCATGCCATGTTTTGTATCATGTTGCTTGCGCATTGCATCGTGATTGATGTTGTCCCCTTTGCTTGTGTTCTTGCTTTGGGTAGAGCCAGGAGACGAGTACGTGAACGAGGAACCTGTTGAGAACGCTTTCGAGGACCAAGCTTTCGACAACTCTGAGAACCTTGCAGGCAAGATGACCATACCCTCGAAATCACTTCTATCTTTGCTTGCTAGATGCTCGCTCTTTTGCTATGCCTATGCTGCGATACCTACCACTTGCAATATCATGCCTCCTATATTGCCATGTCAGCCCCTAACCATCCATATCCTAGCGAACCGTTGATTGGCTATGTTACCGCTTTGCTCAGCCCCTCTTATAGCGTTGCTAGTTGCAGGTGAAGATGAAGGTTGTTCCTTGTTGGAACATGGACTTGTTGTTCCTTGTTGGAACATGTTTACTTGTTGGGATATCACAATACCTCTTATTTAATTAATGCATCTATATACTTGGTAAAGGGTGGAAGGCTCGGCCTTATGCCTGGTGTTTTGTTCCACTCCTACCACCCTAGTTTCCGTCATACCGGTGTTATGTTCCCGGATTTTGCGTTCCTTACACGGTTGGGTGATTTATGGGACCCCCTTGATAGTTCGCTTTGAATAAGACTCCTCCAGCAAGGCCCAACATTGGTTTTACCATTTGCCACCTAAGCCTTTTTCCCTTGGGTTCTGCAGACTCAAGGGTCATCTTTATTTTAACCCCCTGGGCCAGTTCTCCTTTGATTGCTGGTCCAAACTAGAGCCACTTGCGGTGCCGCCCTGAGGCAACTTGGGGTATCCTCGGTTGCCGTACGTACTGCTCATCCGGATGTGCCCTGAGAACGAGATATGTGCAGCTCCTATCGGGATTTGTCGGCACAATCGGGCGGCTTTGCTGGACTTGTTTTATTACTGTCGAGATGTCTTGTAGTCCGGGATTCCGAGACTGATCGGATCTTCCCAATAGAAGGAATATCCTTCGTTGACCGTGAGAGCTTATAATGGGCTAAGTTGGGACACCCCTGCAGGGTATTATCTTTCGAAAGCCGTGCCCGCGGTTATGAGGCAGATGGGAATTTGTTGATGTCCGGTTGTAGAAAACCCGAAGTTGAGCTTAACTAAAACACATCAACCGCGTGTGTAACCGTGATGGTCTCTTCTCGGCGGGGTCCGGCAAGTGTGAAGGAAATATGCCCTAGAGGCAATAATAAAGTTATTATTTATTTCCTTATATCATGATAAATGTTTATTATTCATGCTAGAATTGTATTAACTGGAAACATAATACATGTGTGAATACATAGACAAACAGAGTGTCACTAGTATGCCTCTACTTGACTAGCTCATTAATCAAAGATGGTTATGTTTCCTAGACATGAACAAAGAGTTGTTATTTGATTAACGAGATCACATCATTAGTTGAATGATCTGATTGACATGACCCATTCAATTAGCATAGCACCCGATCATTTAGTATGTTGCTATTGCTTTTATCCATGACTTATACATGTTCCTTTAAACTATGAGATTATGCAACTCCCGTTTACCGTAGGAACACTTTGTGTGCTACCAAACGTCACAACGTAACTGGGTGATTATAAAGGTGCTCTACAGGTGTCTCCGAAGGTACATATTGGGTTGGCGTATTTCGAGATTAGGATTTGTCACTCCGATTGTCGGAGAGGTATCTCAGGGCCTTCTCGGTAATACACATCACATAAAGCCTTGCAAGCATTGCAACCAATGAGTTAGTTGCGAGATGATGTATTCCGGAACGAGTAAAGAGACTTGCCGTTAACGAGATTGAACTAGGTATTGGATACCGACGATCGAATCTCGGGCAAGTAACATACCGATGACAAAGGGAACAACGTATGTTGTTATGCGGTCTGACCGATAAAGATCTTCGTAGAATATGTAGGAGCCAATATGGGCATCCAGGTCCCGCTATTGGTTATTGACCGGAGACGTGTCTCGGTCATGTCTACATTGTTCTCGAACCGTAGGGTCCGCACGCTTAACGTTACGATGACAGTTATTATGAGTTTATGCATTTTGATGTACCGAAGGAGTTCGGAGTGCCGGATGTGATCACGGACATGACGAGGAGTCTCGAATTGGTCGAGACGTAAAGAATGATATATTGGAAGCCTATGTTTGGACATCGGATGCATTCCAGGTGAAATCAGGATTTTACCGGAATACCGGGAGGGTTACCGGAACCCCCCGGGGGCATAATGGGCCAACATGGGCCTTGGAGGAGAGGTGAGAGGGCTGCCCTCATGGGCTGCGCGCCTCCCCCCTTCCCCTAGTCCTATTAGGACTAGGAGAGGTGGGCGCCCCCTCTCTCTCTCTCTCCCCCTTGGAGAATCCTAGTCCAACTAGGATTGGGGGGGGGGGGGGAATCCTACTCCCAGAGGGAGTAGGACTCTCTGGCGCGCCAGGCTTGGCCGGCCAGCCCCTCCCCCTTGGCTCCTTTATATACGGGGGCAGGGGGCACCCCAGAGACACACAATTGATCATTGAGATCTTTCCTTAGCCGTGTGCGGTGCCCCCTTCCACCAAATTCCACCTCGATCATATCGTTGCAGTGCTTAGGCGAAGCCCTGCGCCGGTAACACATCAAGATCGTCACCACGCCGTCGTGCTGACGGAACTCTTCCTCGACGCTTTGCTGGATCGGAGCCCGGGGATCGTCATCGAGCTGAACGTGTGCCAAGAACTCGGAGGTGCCGGAGTAACGGTGCTGTGATCGGTTGGATCGCGAGGAGAACGTACGACTACTTCCTCTACGTTGTGTCAACGCTTCCGCTTCGGTCTACGAGGGTACGTAGACAACACTCTCCCCTCTCGTTGCTATGCATCACCATGATCTTGCGTGTGCGTAGGAAATTTTTTGAAATTACTACGTTCCCCAACAAAGTGAACACGGTGTTGGAGTTATGTATGACGTAGGTTGTTCTAGGATCACTTCTTGATCACTTCTAGCTTCACGACCGTGCTTTGCTTCTCTTCTCGCTCTCTTTTGCGTTGTAGCCACCATATATGCTAGTCGCTTGCTGCAGCTCCACCTCACAAACCTTTCCTACCTATAAGCTTAAATAGTCTTGATCTCGCGGGTGTGAGATTGCTGAGTCCCCATGACTCACAGATTCTACCAATACAGTTGCAGGAGCCAACGATGCCAGTGCAGATGACGCGACCGAGCTCACTTGGGAGTTCGACGAGGAACGTGGCCGTTACAATGTTTCTTTTCCAGATGATCAGTAGTGGAGCCCAGTTGGGGTGATCCGGGGATCTATGTAGCATTTGGGGTAGTCTTCATTCATTTTAGTACCATAGTCGGACCTTGAGTGTAATTTGAATGATGGATGTTTATTTATGTATTGTGTGAAGTGGCGACTGTAAGTGAACTATGTATCTCTTTTCCCTTATGTATTACATGGGTTGTGTGAAGATTACCTCACTTGCGACATTGCTTTCAATGCGGTTATGCCTCTAAGTCGTGCCTCGACACGTGGGAGATATAGCCGCATCGAGGGCGTTACATGAGTGTTCTTCTTTCGCTTTTTACTCGACGTCTTGTGTTGTTTATTTTTTCCTTGGTTTGACCGAATGAATCTTGAAACTTGCAGGCAAAGCAAGAAAAGACGCCTCAGTCGACGCCAGTGGCGGAACGAGTAATCCAGGAGGCTAGTGACGCCAATCGGATTTCTTAGAATCGTTCCGATGGTTTTATGATGACAACATTGTCTTGGTTGCCTCCCGTCAGCAGGGGTTTTAGAGGAGGTGTCCCGGGGAGTTGAGCTCCGAGGTGTTGTCGTCATAATTTTATCGTTGCGGTTTTGGAATACCTGAGTTTAGTACACCGACATCGAAAATCTCTTTTGTACAATTGTTGGTGAGATAACCCTGATAGCCTAGTACTGAGGCGACTGCGGGAGTATTGCCATGACTTGTATAACGGATGCTTTTCGAAGGTTGGGGTAGAAGATTTCCGAGGATTTCTTGGTTATGTGTTGAAGGATGGATACAGTTGGATCTAGGTATTGTTAGTTTGGGTGATATATTTTGTGTCCCCTGTATCCCCAACACCTGATTGCATAACCAGAAAGTTTCGGGAGTTTATAAGTGGGAATTCATGTAGCTCTAGTACTTCTTCCGCAGATATTTGGTTCGTTATTGGGTAATCCTTACCAAGTATTTGTTCACATCCGCACCTTGTTGATTTTATTTCATATCTCTTATCTAAGTGGCTTCTCAGCTTATGGAAGTGTGATGCTTTACTTTGGAATTCATTCGTTCATTCTCGTTCGAATGTTTATTGTGAAGACTATATGTTGCAATTTCGATCCTTTGATTCAGCTTGAATATATATCTCTTTCAAGATGCTAATGGATGCCACCCTCTTCAGGATGGCTCCGCCAACGCGTCAGAATCCAGAACGCAATGAAGGAAGTCAGGCTAACCCTCCGCCACCACCTCCGCCTCCGGAGGCATGGCAAGCCCTGATGACTGCCACTAATGCCAACGCTCAGATTCTGATTCAGCTCTTGCAAGATCGCAACCAAGGGCAAGGTAATCAAGGGAATCAAGGCCAAGGGAACAATCAGCCGCATTTCGCTTCACTCAACCAGTTCCTTGCTAATCAGCCAAAGACCTTCAGCTACTGTGTCGAGGCCACAGACGCCGATGATTGGCTAGTGGACATCAGCAAACATTTCGAGTGCAGCAATGTCAGACCTGAGGACTTTGTCAAGTTTGCCTCTTTTCAACTCAAAGATCAAGCTGCTGAGTGGTTCCAGCAATACAAAGCATCCAGAGGAGGTCGTGTGATTACCTGGGATGATTTCCGTCGTGACTTCAAAGCTCACCACATTCCAGAAAGTGTTGTTGAGAGTAAGCGTGAGGAATTCCGCAATCTCAAGCAAGGCAACTTGTCTGTCTATCAATACAACACTCAGTTCCAGAAGCTCTCTCGTTTTGCGAGGCAAGACATCCCTGATGAGAAGAGTATGATCTACCAATTCAGGCGTGGTCTCAGAAAAGACCTGCAACTTGCTCTCGTGCTTTTTGAGCCGTTAAAGTATGATGAGTTCTACAACATGGCACTGAAACAAGAAGCTGCTCAGTTCAAGTGTGAGGCATCTAAGAAGAGAGTCAGAGACGTAGTTCAGTCTTCTTCTTCTTCACTTGTGGCAGCTAAGCAACAGAAGTTCTGGTTGCCTCCTCCTCCTCCGTTCCATCAGCCTTATCAGCAGAAGAACTCAGGTGGTTGTGGATCTTCCCACCCACCCAACCCTGGCTATCAGAACAAGTCTCAGAACCAAGCTCCAAGGCCAAGTGCTCCTTATCATCGTCCGCTCTCAGAGGTGACTTGTAACAAATGTCAGCAGAAGGGTCACTATGCGAACAAGTGCTTCAACCAAAGGCGCCTTCCGCCTCCTCCTCCTGTGAAATCTTCCAGCAATGCAGTGGTCAAGCATAATCCTAAGCATGCCAAGGTGAACATGATGAATGCAGCTCAAGCGGAGGATTCTTCGGATGTCATAATGGGTAATCTCTCGGTTAATGATATTCCTGCAAAAGTCTTATTTGATACTGGTGCATCGCTTTCTTTCATTTCGAGACCTTTTGTTGCCAAGCATGAGTTTGTGACGGAAAAGATTCCTATTCCGTTGAAGATTGTGTCCCCGGGTAAGCAGATGACTTCTCGAGTTTTGGTTCCGAATGTCGGTATCAAGATGGGTGACTATAGATTTCTGGCTAAACCAATTGTTCTTGGTGACTCTGATATTGATCTTATTCTCGGGATGGACTGGCTTTCTAAGCACAAGGCTCAGCTTGATTGTGCTGCCAGGGAAATTCAATTGACTCACTCTTCTAACGATGTGATCATCTATGCCTCTCGTGATGATACCATTCGGTTGTTTTCTCTCAATGAGAAGGGTGAATTGGATGCTATCTCTCAAATTCCAGTCGTTTGTGAGTACCAAGATGTCTTTCCAGAAGAGCTTCCGGGTATGCCTCCCCGCCGGCTAGTTGAATTCGTCATTCATCTTGCGCCTGGCACGGAACCCGTTTGCAAGCGTCCTTACAAGCTTGGACCAGATGAGTTGAAAGAATTGAAGAAACAACTCGATGAACATGAGCGTCTGGGTCTGATCAGACCGAGTTCTTCTCCTTGGGGTTGTGGTGTTCTTTTTGTCCAGAAGAAGGATGGCACGGACCGACTTTGCATCGATTACCGTCCATTGAACAAGAAGACTATAAAGAATAAGTACCCACTTCCCAACATCAATGAGCTATTCGAGCAACTCAAAGGTGCTAAGGTGTTCTCCAAGCATGACCTTCATATGGGTTATCATCAGATTCGCATTCGTGAAGAGGATATTCCCAAGACAGCATTCAGAACAAGCTTTGGTTCTTATGAATATACTGTCATGTCTTTCGGCCTTGTCAATGCTCCTCCAACATTCTCTCGCTTGATGAATTTCATCTTCAACCCCTACATCAACGAATTTGTCTTGGTCTATCTCGATGATATTTTGGTCTTCTCCAAGAATAAGGAGGATCATGCCAAACATTTGCGATTGGTGCTCGACAAGCTCAGAGAGTATAAATTATATGCGAAGTTCTCCAAATGTGAATTCTGGCTCGATGAAGTTCTTTATCTTGGCCATATCATCTCTACCAAGGGCTTTGCTATTAATCTAGAGAGGGTGTCTGCAGTTGTGAATTGGGAACCTCCTCAGAATGTCAAGCAGCTTCGCAGTTTTCTTGGACTTGCAAGCTATTGCCGAAGATTCGTTGAGAATTTCTCTAAGATTGCAAAGCCTCTTTCCAACCTCCTCCAGAAGCATGTGAAGTATGTCTGGTCTCCTGAGTGTGACGTTGCTTTCAACACTATCAAAGAGAAACTCGTCACTGCTCCAATTCTGACTCCTCCTGACAAATCCAAGCCTTATGAAGTATTCTGTGATGCTTCTCTTCAGGGCCTCGGTGCCGTCTTAATGCAAGAGAAGAAGGTTGTTGCCTATACCTCTCGTCAGTTGAGGCCCAACGAAAGGAACTACCCCACTCACGATCTTGAGTTGGCGGCAGTTGTCCACGCTCTAATAACATGGAGACATCTCCTGTTGGGAAGGAAAGTGGACATATTCACCGATCACAAGAGTCTCAACTACATCTTCACTCAGCCCAACCTCAACCTCAGGCAAACTCGATGGGTCAAAATGATTCAAGAGTATAATCCGAGTATTGAATATACTCCAGGCAAGGCTAATGTGATTGCAGACGCATTGAGCAGGAAGGCTTATTGCAACAGCTTAATCCTCAAGCCCTTTCAACCGGATCTTTGTGAAGCTTTCCGCAAGTTGAATCTCCAAGTTGTCCCTAAAGGTTTTCTTGCCAACCTCATCGTCTCTCCTACCTAGGAAGATCAAATTTGTGAGGCACAACTGATGGATACCATGGTGAAGAAGGTGAAACGTGGTATTGACAAGGGCATTTCCAAATACAAGTGCTATCGAGTTGATGACAGAGATACTCTTTTCTTCGAGGACCGGATCGTGGTTCCAAAGGGTGATCTTCGTAAAGTCATTATGAACGAAGCGCACAACTCTCTTCTGTCAATTCATCCTGGAAGTACGAAGATGTACCATGACCTCAAGCAGTTGTATTGGTCGACTCGAATGAAGCGAGAGATTGCTCAATTCGTGAATGAATGTGATGTCTGCAGAAGGGTGAAAGCAGAACACCAAGGACCAGTTGGTCTTCTCCAACCTCTTGCTATTCAAGAATGGAAGTTTGATCATATCGAAATGGACTTCATGACTGGTTTTCCTAAGTCCAAGCGTGGAAATGATGCTATCTTCATCGTCATCGACAAGCTCACCAAAGTGGCTCACTTTCTTCCTATTAAAGAGTCTATCACAGCAGCGCAGCTGGCAGAGCTCTACACATCCAGAATTGTCTCCTTGCACGGCATTCCACAATTGATTTCTTCAGACCGTGGCAGCATCTTTACCTCCAAGTTTTGGGATTCTTTTCAGAAGGCCATGGGCACAAATATTCGCTTCAGCACAGCTTTCCACCCTCAAACTAGTGGACAAGTCGAGCGTGTCAACCAAATGCTTGAAGATATGCTTAGAGCTTGTGTTATCTCTTTCGGCATGAAGTGGGAGGATTGTCTTCCTTACGCTGAGTTCTCTTACAACAATAGTTTTCAAGCCAGCTCAGGCAAAGCCCCATTTGAGATTCTCTATGGCAGTAAGTGTCGTACTCCTCTCAACTGGTCTGAAACCGGTGAACGCCAATTGCTTGGCAACGATTTGATCTCAGAGGCTGAGACAATGTGCAAGGTCATTCGTGAGAACCTCAAAGCCGCGCAATCGCACCAGAAGAGCTATTACGATAGCAAACATCGTGATTTGGCATTCGAGATCGGAGACCATGTCTACCTCCGCGTCTCTCCAGTGGAAGGAACTCGTCGCTTCGGTATCAAGGGGAAACTTGCCCCTAGATACGTGGGCCCTTTCAAGATCATCGGTAAACGAGGCGATCTCGCCTATCAACTTGAGCTTCCCCCCAACTTTGCAAATGTGCACGATGTCTTCCACGTGTCACAGCTTCGCAAGTGCTTCAAGACGCCTGAGCGCACCATCAACTTCGAGGAGATTGATCTTCAAGAAGATTTGTCCTATCATGAGCATCCCGTTGCTATTCTTGAAGAAACTGAGCGCAAGACTCGCAACAAGTCAATCAAATTCCTGAAAGTGAAATGGTCACACCATTCAGACCGAGAAGCCACCTGGGAGCGTGAGGACCAGCTACGTTCCGAGTATCCGGAGTTCTTTCAGTCCTAGATCTCGGGACGAGATCCTCTCGTAGTGGTGGAGTGTTGTAACACCCCGGATGTAACTTGCCATATTTGCAATCCAACTCTTGCCATTTTCGGCTATGTGATATGATATTCCCTCCGTGGTTGGGTTTTCCGTCAGTTTGCATTTTGTTCATGTCATGCATTTCATATCATGTCATCATGTGCATCGCATTTGCATACGTGTTCGTCTCATGAATCCGAGCATTTTCCCCGCTGTCCGTTTTGCAATCCGGCGCTCCTATGTTCCCCGGCGTCCCCTTTTACATTTCTTCGTGAGCGGGTATTAAACTTTCTCGGAATGGACCGAGGTTTGTCAGGCGGCCTTGGTATAGCACCGGTAGACCGCCTGTTAAGTTTCGGGTCAATCGGAGGTCGTTTGATACTCCAACGGTTAACCGGGTAACCATGAAGGCCTCGTGTGTGTTGCAGCCCAAAACCCCTCCAAAACAGCCCAATAACCCATCTAAGACACTCCCATGTCCACCGTCGTTCGATCACGATCGCGTGGCCGAAAACCGCACTCCATTTGGAGCTTCCTAGCTCCTTCTACCTATAAATTTAGCCCCTCTCTCGAAATTTGCGGATCACTCCACCCCTAACCCTATCTCCCCGCTCCTCTCCGCCGCCGGACGTGTCCGGTCCGGCCGGACAACGTCCGCCGCCGCGCCCCCGACCAATCGCCGCCGCCGCCGCCGACGCCCGCGCGGCCCGGCCATGGCCCCCGCGGCCCAACCGCTCTCCGCCGCCCGCGGCCCAGCCGCGCCGCCGTCTCCCGCCGCGTCCCGCGCCTCGGACGCCGGCCGCCGCCGCCTCCCGCCGCGCAGCCGCGTCCCGCGCGACGCCGGCCGCCGCGTCGTCGTCCCCGTCTCCTCCGCCGCCGTACGCGCCAGATCCGGGCCGGCGCAGCCCGGATCCAGCCGTCCTCGGCATCTCCACTCCTTCTCCGGCCGCTCCGCCGCCCGCCTCGGTTCGCGTGCGCCTGGGTTGACTGTTTCCCCTCTAATTTTTTCTTCTAAGTCCCGGAGATATTTGCATAAATGTCGCATGTTCATCGCATCATAACTTGCTGTATATTGCTCTGTTTCGTGCGTATAATATGTCGTATTGTTCGCCTCGAAGAGTACACCATTTCGTTCCATTGAATCATTTTCATTTGAGCTCATCTTGATGACCGAAATGCTGTTAGAATAGGGCTATGTGATGTTAGTTTCTGATTCTTATCAGAACATGCACTTTTGTCATTTTTGCCATGATTGATGTGTGCATCCTATGAAGTTGAGTCCTGCATGAGTTTTGTAATATGCCATGTTAACTTTCCAGAGAATTAAGCCATGTATTTTTGTGACCTTTGTGGTGACTAGCAGAAGCATGCAAACTAGGGTACTTAATGTTGCTGATTTCAGAGACTTAGTAATTTCACCAAGTCCCTGACTGCTATTATTTTTGTGCCATGTGTTCATGTTGTTTCAGAGAGATCTATGCCTCTTTTGAGCATGATCAGTAAGAGTGTTTTGAACATACGGATTTTCTCTATCCATCCATGCCTTTGTTTGTAATTATGGAGTGCCATAGCTTGAGTGAATCGAGCTCTACTTTTGCTATAAAATATTGCTGGCAGATTGTTTACATGTTATTCGATTTTGCCAAGCTTGTTGTGGTTGATCCTTGCATCCTATGATGTTATTCTTGCCATGTCTAGTTCCTATGACATGTCTTCTTGATGTATGTATGCTTAGTTTATCATTTAATGCTCTGTAGTGAGTGCATCGAGCTCACGAACATGCCTACTTGTTATCTGTTTTTAACATGTCCAGTTTTCTGCTAAGTCTGAAACCTGTAACGAAACTTGCTTATTTGACATGGGTGTTATCATATTTTCTGATCATTTTTGGCTTATGGTCAGTAATGGGCTTTTGTCAAGTGCTTTGAGTAGATTCATGCCATGCCTTGTTTTGCTATGTCCTGATCTTTAGCATGTTGTTTCATTGCTCTAAACATGTCATCCTGATGTTAGTTTCTGGCATGTTATTTTCACCAAGTCTGTGAACCTGTCATCTTTTGCACTTTTGCCATGCTTGTTTGAACCTATTGTGGTGTGTCCTAGCCATAGCTCAGTGTTCATCTTTTGTCAAGCATCTTGAGTATATTACTGCCATATGCTTTGTTGATATGGTTGTCTGCTGTAGCTTAATTTCTTGTTGCTTGCTAAGTAGCATCATGCTGTTAATGGCAGATTCTTGTCATTCTTGTTTTGCTTGTCATTTGCAAACCGTGCATCCGATTCCGGTGATCTTTATATCTATTTCAACCGAAATCACCTCACCTATCCAGTGGCATACTTGGTTTGTCAAGATTATGCCTTGTTCATCTTTTTCCTTTCGAAGCACGCATATGCATTGCATATCACATCTCGCATATCATGCCATGTTTTGTATCATGTTGCTTGCGCATTGCATCGTGATTGATGTTGTCCCCTTTGCTTGTGTTCTTGCTTTGGGTAGAGCCGGGAGACGAGTATGTGAACAAGGAACCTGTTGAGAACGCTTTCGAGGACCAAGCTTTCGACAACTCTGAGAACCTTGCAGGCAAGATGACCATACCCTCGAAATCACTTCTATCTTTGCTTGCTAGATGCTCGCTCTTTTGCTATGCCTATGCTGCGATACCTACCACTTGCTATATCATGCCTCCAATATTGCCATGTCAGCCCCTAACCATCCATGTCCTAGCAAACCGTTGATTGGCTATGTTACCGCTTTGCTCAGCCCCTCTTATAGCGTTGCTAGTTGCAGGTGAAGATGAAGGTTGTTCCTTGTTGGAACATGGACTTGTTGTTCCTTGTTGGAACATGTTTACTTGTTGGGATATCACAATACCTCTTATTTAATTAATGCATCTATATACTTGGTAAAGGGTGGAAGGCTCGGCCTTATGCCTGGTGTTTTGTTCCACTCTTGCCACCCTAGTTTCCGTCATACCGGTGTTATGTTCCCGGATTTTGCGTTCCTTACACGGTTGGGTGATTTATGGGACCCCCTTGACAGTTCGCTTTGAATAAGACTTCTCCAGCAAGGCCCAACAATTGTTTTACCATTTGCCACCTAAGCCTTTTTCCCTTGGGTTCTGCAGACTCAAGGGTCATCTTTATTTTAACCCCCTGGGCCAGTTCTCCTTCGATTGCTGGTCCAAACTAGAGCCACTTGCGGTGCCGCCCTGAGGCAACTTGGGGTATCCTCGGTTGCCGTACGTACTGCTCATCCGGATGTGCCCTGAGAACGAGATATGTGCAGCTCCTATCGGGATTTGTCGGCACAATCGGGCGGCTTTGCTGGACTTGTTTTATTACTGTCGAGATGTCTTGTAGTCCGGGATTCCGGGACTGATCGGATCTTCCCGGTAGAAGGAATATCCTTCGTTGACCGTGAGAGCTTATAATGGGCTAAGTTGGGACACCCCTGCAGGGTATTATCTTTCGAAAGCCGTGCCCGCGGTTATGAGGCAGATGGGAATTTGTTGATGTCCGGTTGTAGAAAACCCGAAGTTGACCTTAACTAAAACACATCAACCGCGTGTGTAACCGTGATGGTCTCTTCTCGGCGGGGTCCGGGAAGTGAACACGGTGTTGGAGTTATGTATGACGTAGGTTGTTCTAGGATCACTTCTTGATCACTTCTAGCTTCACAACCGTGCTTTGCTTCTCTTCTTGCTCTCTTTTGCGTTGTAGCCACCATATATGCTAGTCGCTTGCTGCAGCTCCACCTCACAAACCTTTCCTACCTATAAGCTTAAATAGTCTTGATCTCGCGGGTGTGAGATTGCTGAGTCCCCATGACTCACAGATTCTACCAATACAGTTGCAGGTGCCAACGATGCCAGTGCAGATGACGCGACCGAGCTCACTTGGGAGTTCGACGAGGAACGTGGCCGTTACTATGTTTCTTTTCCAGATGATCAGTAGTGGAGCCTAGTTGGGGTGATCCGGGGATCTATGTAGCATTTGGGGTAGTCTTCTTTCATTTTGGTACCGTAGTCGGACCTTGAGTGTAATTTGAATGATGGATGTTTATTTATGTATTGTGTGAAGTGGCGACTGTAAGCCAACTATGTATCTCTTTTTCCTTATGTATTACATGGGTTGTGTGAAGATTACCTCACTTGCGACATTGCTTTCAATGCGGTTATGCCTCTAAGTCGTGCCTCGACACGTGGGAGATATAGCCGCATCGAGGGCGTTAAATGAGTGTTCTTCTTTCGCTTTTTACTCGACGTCCTGTGTTGTTTATTTTTTCCTTGGTTTGACCGAATGAATCTTGAAACTTACAGGCGAAGCAAGAAATGACGCCTCAGTCGACGCCGGTGGCAGAACGAGTAATCCAGGAGGCTAGTGACGCCAATCGGATTTCTGTCACCTTCGCTATCCCATTGTCGAGAGCTCAACCTTCCGCATCAGCAGCGCATACTTCAGCCAATCCACCTTCACTTTTTGCTGCACACCATGTCCCAGAGGACCAAGTGAGTGCTGCCAGAGAAGCCGTACGCCAGGCAGGCATCATGATGGAGCAGATGACGATGGTCTGGGAAGCCAGCCAAGTCGCCTATGAAGCCAGCTCCGCTCTTCAGAGCAACGTCCAAGTTAGTAGACTGTTGATGGCTATTTCAGCTTGCTGCTTGTTCTGTTAGGATATGCTACCAGAAAATATTTCCTTGAGGAATCTTTGCATCTGTCTGTGTTTCGCATTCGTACACCCACTAGGTGTTTTAACTTGCTTCTGAACAAATTTGAATCTTGAGTCGACTAGGTCGTGTCGATTCGATCTCTGAACCTGTGGGGGCACGCTGAGTACACCCACTGGGTGTAGTCCCCGAGACTATAGTGGACTGCGGGCAGTCGATTGTACTCTTCGAATTTGAATTTCTTCACTCGGTCTGGTCGGGCCATGTCAAGTGGAACTTTGAACCAGTGGGGGCACGCTGAGTGCACCCACTGGGTGTAGTCTCTGAGACCGTGGTCGACTGCTGGTAGTCGACTATGGTCTGAAGGCTCTGTTTGTTGCTTTCTCTTTTTTTTGCACTCGTGCTGGACAGGCCTTGTCGAGTGTAAACTGAACCAGTGGGGGCACGCTAAGTGCACCCACTGGGTGTAGTCCCCGAGACTACTATTGGATGTTTGATTCGGAAGATTTCTTCGAATTTGTTGGCTTTGACGCTTTATTCTCCGAAATAATCAATCTTCTCAACTGTCGACTGACTTGTTCTTTGTTTGTAGAAATCTTGTGATCTTGGGGCTCGTTTTGCTGAGCTGGAGAAGCAGCAGAATCAACTCAACCTTGATCTAGAGCTGCCAAAGACAACTCTACAGAAAGCCAAGGACGAAGTCGCTGGTAAGAAAGACTTGTCGACTGATTTATCTCTGAACCAGATTTCATTCCACTTCTTCTGAATCAAGCATTGTTTCTCCCAGAGAAACTGAACCAAGCTCTGGCGAAAAAGGATCAAGATCTGGCGGCTGCGCAGAAAAAAGCTAATGAGAAAACCTCACTCGCTGAACAGAAGTTGGCTTTAGTCGGCAACTGGAGGAAGAAAATGCCAAGCTAAAAGCTGCCCTGGACGAAGCCAATAAGGAAGCAACTCGCCTGAAGAAGAACAAGGACAATCTGAACGAGAAGATGGAAGGCATTGCTCACAGGAGGAACGATCTGGAGAGTTATCTAGGAAGCCTTGCTAAGAAGTTGTTCATCATGCTTGAACGTATTTTCTTTGGCCCGACTGATTTGTTCTTGTCTACTCGACATATAACCATTGACTCATCCTTGAACTGTGCATGTAGAATTTTGCCGGAACTTCGAGGAAGAGACCGGGCGAATCGAACCAAGCTTCGACCCCATCAACTCTCCAGTGAAGGATGAAGCTTCCATGAACGTGCTCTGACTGGAATTTAGCATCGCTGGTGTTGTCGATTATCTCACGCGACTGAAAGTCGCGATGTCCCGGATTGACACAGCTCTCTGGCCCATGGCAACACTTCAGAATGACCTCGAGTCTATAATGGCTCGGCTCAATGAAGTTCCCAGTCGAATTCAAGAATGGAAGAAGTCTTCTGCCCGGTGCGGCAATTATGTGGCTCTATCTCTGGTTCGCGTCCACTGTCGAGAAGCTCGGGAAGAGAAGCTGGCAGCGATCAAAGTTGCTAACATCAAGAGGCACAACTTCCAGTCCTTCATGGAGACCTTCATTGCTGCCGCCACTCGGATAGCTAACGGAATCGACCTGGACGAATTCGTCGAGCCAGCCAGCCCTCGTCCTATGGAGTAAACGAACTTTTATGCCCTGCCTTAAATTTGCCTCAGAATGCCGAGTGATTTTGTAATCGTTAAACTCCTTCGGGCTGAATGCTCGAGTACTTTAATTCGTGGTCTTGAACTTTAGGATTTATCTAAACTTGATTTATCTCTAGATATGCTTGCGATTGCCTTCGAGTGGAATTTGTTCTTCACTTGGAATGACCTTTGTGTTTGAGATGCAGCTCTGAAGCGGAGACTCCAGTCGACTTGCGCCTCGTCGTCCTTGCGGATAGGGATGGAGCGCACGTTGTACTCATGTCGCAGCTCTGAAGGAGAAGGTGGCAGTCCACCTGCACCTCGTCGTCCTTGCGGATAGGGATGGAGCGCACGTTGTACTTGTGGCTCAGCTCCGAAGGAGAAGGTTGCAATCAACCTGCACCTCGTCGTCCTTGCAGGTAGGGATGGAGCACACATTGTACTTGTGGCGCAGCTCCGAAGGAGAAGGTTTTAGTCGATCTGCACCTCGCCATCCTTGCGGATAGGGATGGAGCGCACGTTGTACTTGTGGCGCAGCTTCGAAGGAGAAGGTTGCAGTCGACCTGCAACTCATCGTCCTTGCAGATAGGGATGGGTTTCAAACTTAGGCGAGTACTAGACTGCAGCTAAGCCCCCGAGTGGGAGGGTTGCTCACCACTCGGTAGGATTTTTCAAACTTAGGCGAGTACTAGACTGCAGCTAAGACCCCGAGTGGGAGGGTTGCTCACCACTCGGTAGGATTTTCAAACTTAGCCGAGTACTGGACTACAGCTAAGCCCCCGAGTGGGAGGGTTGCTCACCACTCGGTAGGATTTTTCAAACTTAGGCGAGTACTGGACTGCAGCTAAGCCCCCGAGTGAGAGGGTTGCTCACCACTCGATAGGATTTTCAAACTTAGGCGAGTACGGGACTGCAGCTAAGCTCCCGAGTGGGAGGGTTGCTCACCACTCGGTAGTATTTTTCAAACTTAGGCAAGTACTCGACTGCAGCTAAGCCCCTGAGTGGGAGGGTTGCTCACCACTCGGTAGGATTTTTTAAACTTAGGCGAGTACTGGACTGCAGCTAAGCCCCCGAGTGGGAGGGTTGCTCATCACTCAGTAGGATTTTTTAAACTTAGGAGAGCACTGGACTGCAGCTAAGCCCCCGAGTGAGAGGCTTGCTCACCACTCGGTAGGATTTTTCAAACTTAGGCGAGTACTGGACTGCAGCTAAGCCCCCGAGTGAGAGGCTTGCTCACCACTCGGTAGGATTTTTCAAACTTAGGCGAGTACTGGACTGCAGCTAAGCCCCCGAGTGGGAGCGTTGCTCACCACTCACTAGGATTTTTTCAAACTTAGGCGAGTACTAGACTGCAGCTAAGCCCCCGAGTGAGAGGCTTGCTCACCACTCGGTAGGATTTTTCAAACTTAGGCGAGTACTGGACTGCAGCTAAGCCCCCGAGTGAGAGGCTTGCTCACCACTCGGTAGGATTTTTCAAACTTAGGCGAAACGGATTCGCGGCTAAGCCCCCGAGTGAGAGGCTTGCTAATCACTCGGTAGGATTTTTCAAACTTAGGCGAAACGGATTCGCGGCTAAGCCCCGAGTGAGAGGCTTGCTCATCACTCGGTAGGATTTTTCAAACTTAGGCGAAACGGATTCGTGGCCAAGTCACCCACTGGGGGATTTGAGACGCAAACATAAGCAACAACAACCGTTAAAAAGACTATAAAGCTCTTGTCTTTGATAAACAAACTACAAAAGTATTGCTTATTACATCTCATCAGAATGAGTACTTAAGTATAAAAGGGGCGGAGCAACTCCGCATTCCAAGCCCGTGGCTCGTCTTTCTGATGCTCGACATTGTAAAGATGGCATGCCCCATTGTGGAGCACTCTGGTGACGATGAAGGGACCTTCCCAAGAACGGGCGAGCTTGTGTGGTTTCTGCTGATCCACTCGAAGAACCAAGTCTCCCTCTTGAAAGGCTCGACCTCTCACGTTTCTAGCGTTGAATCGACGCAAGTCTTGCTGATAAATGGTCAACCGGATTAAGTCCATCTCTCTTTCCTATTCTAGGATATCAACTGCATCCTGCCGGGCCTGTTCTGCTTCATCTTCAGAGAAAAGCTCGACTCGGGGTGCATTGTGAAGCAAGTCACTCGGTAGAACAGCTTCAGCTCCATAGACCAAGAAGAATGGAGTTCAGCCAGTCGACCGATTGGTAGTTGTCCTCAATCCCCAAAGAACTGATGGAAGTTCATCGACCCAGGCGCCTGCTGCATGCTTGAGATCACACATCAATCGGGGTTTCAGTCCTTTGAGAATCAAGCCATTTGCTCTTTCTGCTTGTCCATTCGACTGGGGGTGGGCGACTAAAGCGTAGTCAACTCGAGTGCCTGGGAAGCACAGAAAGCTCTGAACTCGTGAGAATCGAAGTTCGATCCATTGTCAGTGATGATGTTGTGCGGAACCCCATGTTTGTATGTCAACTCGCTGATGAAGCTAACGGTGGTATTGGCTTCAAGATTCTTTATTGGCTTGGCTTCAATACATTTGGTAAACTTGTCGATTGCTACAAGCACATGGGTAAAGCCGCTCCTACCAGTCCTCAGGGGTCCAACCATATCCAACCCCCAAACAGCAAAGGGCCAGATGAGTGGAATGGTCTTCAGGGTTGACGCAGGCTTGTGGGACATATTGGAGTAAAACTGGCAGCCTTCACACTTGTCGACTATATCTTTCGCCATTTCATTTGCTCGTGGCCAATAAAATCCAGCTCGGTATGCTTTGGCCACAATGGTCCGAGAGGACGCATGGTGGCCACAGGTCCTCGAGTGGATGTCATTGAGGATCACTCGACCTTCTTCTGGTGTTATGCATTTCTGGCGGACTCCCGTTACACTTTCTCTGAACAGCTATCCCCTTATCACAGTAAAGGCTTTGGATCGACAGATGATCTGTCGAGCCTCCTCTTCATCCTCTCGGAGTTCCTTCCTAAGGATATACGCAATGTATGGCACTGTCCAGTCGGGAGTGATGACCAAAACCCCCATGATCAAGTCGACCACGGCTGGGACTTCGACTTCAGTCGGATCTGTGGCACTCTTAGGCTGTGGGGGCCCTTCAGTGAAAGGATCTTGTTGAACAGAAGGTGTAAGAATGTGTTCCAAAAACACATTGCTGGGGATGGCTTCCCTTTTGGAACCTATCTTCACCATATCATCGGCTGCTTGAATTTTCAGTCGGGGTATATGATGGAGCTCTAACCCCTCAAACTTGTTTTCCAACTTCCTCACCGCATTGCAGTAACCAGTCATAGCTGGGCTTCTGATGTTCCACTCTTTCATCACTTGATTGACTACCAAATCTGAGTCGCCGGAGACCATGTGGCGACGGACGCCGAGTGAAATGGCCATGCGTAACCCATATAAGAGTGCTACATATTAAGCTTCGTTATTGGAGGAATCAAAGTGAATCTGGAGAACATATCTGAGCTTGTCTCCTCGGGGGGATACCAGTACCACCCCAGCACCGGAACCATTCAGCATCTTGGAGCCATCAAAGACATGGTCCAGTGCTCTAAGTGGACTTGAGTCGGCAGTTGCTGTTCAACCCACTCGGCGAGGAAATCTGCTATTGCTTGGGACTTGATAGCTTTCTTTGCCTCAAACTTGATATCCAAGGGAAGGAGTTCAATCGCCCACTTTGCCACTCGACCAGTTGCATCTCTGTTGTTCAGAATCTCTGATAATGGATCGTCACTAACGACTGTAATGGAGTGGTCAGAGAAATAGTGTGAAACCTTCTTTGTGGTCATATAAATCCCATAAACAAGCTTCTGATAATGTGGATATCTTTGCTTTGATGGAGTCAGAACTTCAGAAACATAATATACTGGGCGTTGAACTTTATAGGCTTTTCCTTCTTCTTCCCGTTCAACCGTAGGTACTGTACTGACAACTTGTCCAGTGGCTGCAATGTAAAGCAGTAAAGGCTCTTTGCTGATCGGGGCAGCAAGCACCGGCTGGGTGGAAAGCAGAGCTTTGAGCTCTACAAACACTGCATCAGCTTCAGGAGTCCACTCGAACTTATCAAACTTCTTCATCAGTCGGTAAAGAGGCAATGCCTTTTCACCGAGGCAAGAAATGAATCGACTTAAGGCGGCCAAACAACCAATAAGCTTCCGGACATCGTGCACACACACAGGGCGTTTCATCCGGAGCATGGCACAAACTTTCTCTAGGTTAGCGTCGATCCCTCGTTCAGAAACGAGGAAACCGAGTAATTTTCCGCCCGGAACACCGAATGTGCACTTTGATGGATTAAGCTTGATATCATACCTTCTGAGGTTGGCAAAAGTTTCAGCAAGGTCAGTCAGCAAGTCGGAACCCTTATGTGACTTGACCACAATGTCATCCATGTACGCTTCCACATTCCGACTGATGTGAGTGAGTAAACACTTCTGAATCATCCTTATGAATGTGGCTCCAGCGTTCTTCAGGCCAAATGGCATGGTGACATAATAGAAGCACCCAGATGGAGTGATGAAAGCTGTTTTTATCTCATCGGGTCCATACAGCCGGATCTAATGATACCCGGAATAGGCGTCCAAAAAGGACAAGCGCTCACACTCCACAGTCGAGTCGACTATTTGGTCGATGCGGGGGAGAGGAAAATGATCTTTCGGGCAGGCCCGATTGATATGCTTGAAGTCAATGCACATGCGAAGTGAGTCGTCCTTCTTGGGGACCATGACAAAACTGGCGAGCCACTCGGAGTGGTAAATCTCTCGGATAAACTCAGCTGCCATGAGCCGAGCCACTTCTTCGCCAATTGCTTTTCTCTTTTGTATGGCGGACCGCCGAAGATGTTCCTTGACTGGTTTCACTTTTGGGTCGACTCGCAGACGGTGCTCTGCCAGCCCCCTGGGAACACCCGACATGTCAGAAGGTTTCCATGCAAAGATGTCCCAGTTCTCACGGAGGAACTGGATGAGCGCTTCTTCCTATTTGGAGTCGAGTGTTGTCGAATTGTGAGTCGGAGCAGCATTGGGATCGGTCGGGTGAATATGAATCGGCTTCGTTTCACCAGACGACTGAAATGCAGAGTCTGTGGCAGGCTTCTTATCTCGTAACAAATCACTCGGATCTGCATTTTTTTGATACTCTTGCAATTTTACTACTGCCATTTGTGCATCGGCGATCTTTGAGCCCTTCTAGAAGCACTCTTCTGCCTTTTGCCGATTGCCAGTGAAAGTGATCACTCCTCTGGGACCAGGCATCTTCAATTTGAGGTACATGTAACATGGTCGAGCCATAAAACATGCATAAGCAGGCCTACCCAGAATAGCATGATAAGCACTCTGGAAATCCACGACTTCTAACGTCAACTTTTCTTTGCGGTAATTCTTGGAATCACCAAAAACCACATCGAGGGCGATCTGGCCGAGTGACTCAGCCTTCTTGCCAGGAATAACCCCATGGAAACGCATATTGCTTTCACTGAGCTTGGACATCGGAATGCCCATTCCCTTCAAGGTCTCCGCATACAGTATATTCAGGCCACTGCCTCCATCCATCAGTACCTTAGTCAGCCGAGTGCCTCCGACAACTGGTTCGACCACCAACGCTTGCCTCCTAGGGGTGGCTATGCACGCTGGGTTATCAGACTGGTCGAATGTAATGGCAGTCTGAGACCACTTCAAATAACTGGATGTCGCTGGAGCGACCATGTTCACTTCTCTGTTAATGACGTTCAGTCGACTTTTGCTCTCAACATCAGCAAAAATCATCAGAGTGGAATTGACGTTCGGGAAACCATTATCATCTTCTTCCTTATCTTCACTCTTGTCCGACTCCTTCTCCTTATCCTTGGGTTGTTTCTCTCGGAAATGCTGAATCAGGAGCCGACACTGTCGAGTGGTGTGTTTAGGGTAAATGAAATTACCCTGTTCATCTTTTTTGGTATGGATGGACAGGGTATACCTAACACATCATTTCCGTCTTGATCTTTAACCTTCTTGGGGTTCCACGGCCCTTTGGGCTTCCCCTTTAACTTTCCTTGAGTCACGGCTAAGGCTTCTCCAGGAGCAGCTGGCTCGGCTTTGCGCTTCTGCTCCCGACTAGAGTTCCCTCCTCCGGTTTCATGGGCGACTGTTTTGTGCTTGCCACTCCGGAGCCGATCCCCCTCTTCACCATTGGCATACTTAGTGGTGATTTCCATCATTCGACTCAGAGAATATCTCTGGTCCGACCAAACTTCAGGTTCAATTCTTGATACTTGACACCTTCCTTGAAGGCACAAACTGCTTGGTGATCTGACACATTCTCCACCGTGTGGTGCAACGTGATCCATCTCTGGATATAATCCCTTAAGGTTTCATTCGGCTTCTGCACGCAGGATTGCAGCTCTGTTAGCCCTGCTGGTCATATGCATGTACCTTCAAAGGTTCTAACAAACACTCGGGCGAGTTCCTCCCAACTATATATGCTGCTAGGTGC
Organism: Aegilops umbellulata; assembly: GCA_032464435.1. Classification (NCBI taxonomy): domain Eukaryota; kingdom Viridiplantae; phylum Streptophyta; class Magnoliopsida; order Poales; family Poaceae; genus Aegilops; species Aegilops umbellulata. The sequence continues at coordinate 85,025,008 of CP136056.1, forward strand.
TAACTGATTCAACCATGCTCTGGCCGAGCCCTCCAACATTAGAGGAAGGTGCTTCATGGCCACTTTATCATTGCCGCCACCAATCTGAACAGCCACTCGATAGTCCTCAAGCCAAGTATCAGGCTTGGACTCACCAGTGAACTTGCTGACTCCAGCCGCCAACCTGAAATTGGGCGGAATCACTGCAGCCCTGATGGCTCTGCTGAAACACTCGGGACCTAAAACATGCACTCTGCTGCCAGTCGGGTAATCTCTGTCATGGCCTTCTCTGTGCGCTCTGTTCCTGTCAACTAGACCTTGAACGAGAATAGATCTCACATCAAAGCCCGGCTCCCGGGGGTCAACTGGAATCCTTCGCCCATCACTGTGAGGGCATCTGTCATCGTGTTGCCGAGGCGCGTATGACCTGCTCCTTGGGGGAGGCGTGGGCACTCGACGACGATCATCGTGGTCGAGTCGGTGATCATACTGCTCACGGTTTCTGTACTGATCTCGTCGATCTCCACGTCCCTCACGCCTTGGAGGCGATCTTGGGCTGTGAGCCAACTGAACTGTGTCTGCCATTACAGATCTACTATGAATCCTAATCCGCGACTGTGACACTGTTGTGTTCTGCTCTCCCGCCGCCCAGAGCAAAGCCTGGATCTGCATCAAACCTCTGCCGGCTTCCGACTGGCAAGGCTGAATCGACTATGCTATTCGGGCTGCAACTGTGAGATTCTGGATCGGAGTTCGATATACCTGAGTTGGAGGCGGAAGAAGTTGTCGTCGACTGGACTCAGGAACCCGATGCCGAGCATGCTCATCGAGTGCGTGCTGTAGGTTCTCCAGTCGAGTGCGCTCAGCCAAGTTGGCCAGGCGCGCCTCCTCCAAGGCCCGGGCCTTGGGGGTTTCTCCAACTATAGGAGTGTGAAGTGCATCCATGTTACGGCGGCGAAGCTCTTCCCTCTGCTGTGAAGAGAGGGGCTCGGGGCGGTACTCGTCGTGGACACGCGACGAATCGCCTCGCCGTCACCACCATCGTCGCGGGGAAGCCGGGAGGACTGCACGGTCTATTGACCATCAGGACTTCCGCCGCGGGGTCACTGCTGTCGCACTCGGATGCTGTCTCGACAGAGCCAGTCGATAGGTCGAATAGGACGTAGAGAGTTTCATCGGGCTCGATTGCCGCAACTTGTGGGGTGGCCGACTGGTGAGCCACCGCATGTCTCACCCACCGCTGGAGCCGCGACCGACCAGAATGCTTGCGCCGGCGAGCAGCAGGGAGTGAGGATGCCACAAGAGCCGACTGATACTGAGTCGACGGCTGCCACAGAAGGACGCCGCGGACACACGCGCGAAAGTGTGTTGCCCCACGGACGAGGAGTGCCTCGACGTCGAGTGGAGCCTCTCGGAGCCAAACGAAGTCGTCGGCGATGAACACGAGCGCACCAAGACGGATCTCGCAGCCCTCGGCCAATCCTCCGCCAGAAACCATGATGATGGGGATCGGAAAAATTGCAACTTCGCCAACAAGTTGCTAAGACACCTGCCCCACGGTGGGCGCCAACTGTCGTGGTACTAAGACTGACAGTAGAATAGGGTGGTAAGTATGGAAAGGCAAGATCCTAGCTATGGCGAAGTTGTACACACGAGTTTTACGAGTTCAGGCCCTTCTCAGAAGAAGTAACAGCCCTACGTCTCGGAGCCCGGAGGCGGTCGACTGGATTATGTATGTGTGTGTTTACAGGAATGCTAACCCTTGTGCCAGTGGAGGGGGTGGCTTATATAAAGTGCGCCAGGACCCCGGCCAGCCCACGTTACAAGGAGTTTAATGTACATAAAGAAGGAACGTTACAGGTAACGTCTGTAATAAAGTGCCATAAATGGCTATTGAGTCTAAGAGTTAATGCCCGACCATTGCTGTGTAGAGTGACTTTAGCTATTCTGTCCGTCGAGTTGTTTCGGTTACGGTCGAGTGACTTTGATTCTTCCGAGTGGAAGTGTTTCTTGTCGAGTGGATGATGGTACCCTTTAAATGATTCTGACTTTGGGGTGATGTCCTTGGGGAGGGTATCTAGATCAGGCCTGTGACCCTACCCTAGGTACATAGCCTCATCAATTACTCCACTAATCTCAAAACCGCTGGAGACCATGCACAAACGTCGACCTGCAAAACGACAGCAGCTCATGATGACCACACCCAGACGCAGCGTGCGCATTGCCAAGAGGGATGGACGTGGCTCAGTGGCATCCAAGCAACAACAAGCAATCATGCGTAAACTGTGCCTTGCTCACGAGGGGAAACAATAAGTGATACATCGCTCCAAGCATACATTGGTGTCTTCTCCTGCCCATGATCAAACACACACATTGCAACAATTCTTGCTCTCTTTGGGTGGGAGTCGTCGGTCCTGCCATTGCAGGAGGTGCCGGGCTTGGGGATGGTGGCCCCTAGCCGCAAGGGGTGCAAGGACAAGTGTAGGCCCTTCCCATGGCTGCACAACAATTGAAAGTCTTGGTGTGGAATGTGCGCGGGTTAAACTCACCGGCACGGCGGAATGCAATACGTCAGGTGGTACAAAAGGCGAACCCGGCGGTAGTATGTTTACAAGCGACTAAACTAGAACTTGTAATGGTGGATATTGTTCGCCATTGGCTCGACAATATATTCGAGAACTTCTACTACATGTCGGCGGATGGCACCTGAGGGAGTCCTGGATTAGGGGGTGTTCGGATAGCTGGACTATACCTTCGGCCGGACTCCTGGACTATGAAGATACAAGATTGAAGACTTCGTCCCGTGTCCGGAAGGGACTTTCCTTGGCGTGGAAGGCAAGCTTGGTGATACGGATATGTAGATCTCCTACCATTGTAAACGACTCTGTGTAACCCTAGCCCTCTCCGGTGTCTATATAAACCGGAGGGTTTTAGTCCGTAGGACGAACATGGCTTAAACCGCACTAGGGGCTGCCGATTTCTTAGTTTTATCTTACTTTCAGGACTCCATTCTTCGGAAGGCCTAAGCCGGCAGTACAATTGCCGCACAAACGATGCAAGAACCAGGGAAGAAGAAAACCACGCCGCACTATGGAACTCTAAGGTGGTCTCTATAACGAGCAGTATACCTGTTTTGCATATCATTCCACAGTCCGCCCCTAGATAGGACATGTCAAATAGTCCCACATTTTGCTTATTGCGCAATTTGTATCGTTCTGCTTTGATCGCAGGTTCTTCAAATAAACAATGCATAGCTTTTGTCTACTATTGTATTACTCTTTTTTAAGAATACATGTCCATTAATGACATGTCGCACCCGTACACTTTGGTATGGCCAATACACCAGGGGCTTAATTACCCCACAACACGGTGTGAGAAGTCCGAACACTTTCACAAGTGCGGCACCCCGAACTTATAGCATTATATGCATCGGCTCCGAATCATGTCTTGGGTCAAATGTTGGGTTTGCCCGGCTCCTATGTTTTGGTACCTTAAGTTCTGTTGTATTGGCTAAGGTAGCGCTAGGAGAGCTACTGTGATTGTGCCCCAGTTGAGCTGGGCTAAAGCACCTCAGTAGAGAAAGCTAAAATTGACCGTCATGATAAGGCGAGAGTTGGTCGCTGTTCGAGAGGTTTTCGAGTCCCTAAAGACTTATGCCGCTTAGAGCGAGGAGTCGGCTTTGTCCGGCCCAGGCGTGGATAGCGCCCCGAACTCGGTCTTCCGGACAGTAGGGGCTTCGCCAAAATTTAAAATTATAGAATTCTATGGCTAAGTGAGAGTGTTCAAGCATTATAGTCCGATTGACTTGTTCGTTGTGTTGAGCGCCTCCCTCGAAGGACCCAAGAATGGGAAAAAGAGCGCTCAAGTTTATCCCGAACACCCCAGCACTCGTGGCATGGGGGCAGAAGCCGACGACTCGCCATCTCTCAAAATTTGATAAACGACCGCGTAGAAGGTAATATTTTAAATTCAAAAAGCATTGCTTAGCGCACATGAACAAGTTTTCAGCGCACAGGACAAAATAAACAAGTTTTACTAAAAAATTACATCTTTCGAGCATTCGTCCGCCATAATGCGGGCGCCTTCCAGAACGCCCTTATAATACATCTCGGGGTGGCGATGCTCCTTGCCCGGCGGCGGCCCATCCTTCACAAGCTTCTCCGCATCCAGCTTGCCCCAGTGCACCTTAGCACGGGCAAGTGCCCTACGGGCACATTCGATGCAGACGGAGCACTTGATGACTTCGAGCCTTGGACAGGCCTCCACCAGCCGCCTCACCAGCCCGAAGTAGCTCCCAGGCAGAGCCTCTCCAGACCACAGCCGAACTATGAGGCCCTTCATGGCCTGTTCGGCCACCTTGTGGAGCTCGACCAGTTGCTTCAGCTGGTCGCTCAAGGGCACAGGGAGTCCGGCCTCAGCATACTGAGACCAGAACACCTTCTCTGTCGAGCTGCCCTCCTTGGCTCAGTAGAATGCGGCGGCATCGGACACGCTGCGGGACAAATCTGCGAATGCTCCTGGAGAGCTCCGGATTCGGGTAAGTAACAAGTAATTGACTTTCACATGCTTGATTTGCATAAAGAAAGCCTTACCCGCCGCTATCTTCTTCATCGCCTCAACCTCCTGGAGGGCCTTCTGGGCTTCGGCCTTGGCAGACTTGGCATTCTCAATGGCCGCCGCGAGCTCGGACTCTCGGGTCTTTGAGTCAAGCTCCAAACTCTCATGTTTTTTCATGAGAGCCTGGAGCTCTTGCCGCACCTCGCCAACCTGCACCTCATACTTCTCCCGCTCGGTGCGCTCCATGGCCGCCCTCTTCTCGGCCTCGGACAGCGCTTGCTTAAGGGTTGCCACCTCCATTGTGGCCCCTACAATAGCCACGTTAGTCCTGTCACTTTTTGCAATTGCACCTTTTTATATTTAATAAGGTATTTCCTACCTTCTTTGTCCTCGAGCTGCTTCTTGGCAAGGCCGAGCTCTTGCTCGAACCGCTTGAGGTTCTGCTTTAGCGTGTCCATCTATGCAGTCAGTGCGGCGGACGCCAGCAATGAAGCCTACATACGCATATTGACTTACTTTTGTTAGACTCCTGCGAATTTTCTTAGATCCTCTATTCAGCTTTTCTTTCCGAACACCAAACAGAGCATCAGGGGCTACTGTCTATGCGGTAATATTTTTACATATTTATTACATACCTCAAAGCCTGTCAAAAGGCCGGCACAGGCTTCGGTCAGCCCGCTCTTGGCGGACTGAACTTTCTGAACCACCGCACTCATAATGGTGTAGTGCTCCTCGTCGATGGAGGCGCCTTTAAGAACCTCCAGCAGATTGTCCAGCGCCTCCGATTGGACAGGGGCCACCGGTTCAGTGGGCTTGCTCCTCTTGGAAGGAGGTCGCCCGCCGGACTCTGAAACCTTTGAAGGTTCCGGAGCGGTGTTCGGCCTAGGGCCGGACTTGGAGCCTGGGGTCCGGAAGGTCGCCTTGCGGCGCCTCCGGGACCACCTCCTCCTGGCTTGGAACCTCCTGGGACACCACCTTGGCGTCATCCGTAGGGCGGGGGGAGGTAGCCGTCGAAAGAGAGTTTATGTCCGACGAGTCCAGGGAACCGCTCGATGACATGTCGAGCCGGCCTTTGGGTGGACTGCATAATCATATTCAACGTAAGGAAAAGCTGTGCAGTAAAGGAATATTATGACTTACTCTGGTATCCGGATACTTACGATTTCGCTAGGGTCTTAGCCCTGTGCGGCCACTCCTGTTCGCCATCATCGGCATTGGTGGAGTAGTCCGGAAGAAGGTTTTCCCCTTCTTGGACCCTCCGGCCTCCCCAGTTGGGGCGGTGAGGGAGTCCTGGATTAGGGGGTGTTCGGATAGCCGGACTATACGTTCAGCCGGACTCCTGGACTATGAAGATACAAGATTGAAGACTTCGTCCCGTGTCCGGAAGGTTCTTTCCTTAGCGTGGAAGGCAAGCTAGGCGTGCGGATATTCAAGATCTCCTACCAATGTAACCGACTTTGTGTAACCCTAACCCTATCCGGTGTCTATATAAACCGGAGGGTTGTAGTCCGTAGGACGAATACATCATAACCATCATCATACCTATAGGCTAGCTTCTAGGGTTTAGCCTCCTTGATCTCATGGTAGATCTACTCTTGTACTACCCATATCATCAATATTAATCCAGCAGGAGTAGGGTTTTACCTCCATCGAGAGGGCCCGAACCTGGGTAAAATAAAGTGTCCCTTGTCTCCTGTTACCATCCGACCTTGACGCACAGTTCGGGACCCCATACCCGAGATCCGCCGGTTTTCACTCCGACATTGGTGCTTTCATTGAGAGTTCCTCTATGTCGTCGCCTTTAGGCCCGATGGCTCCTTTGATCATCAGCAACGATGAGGTCCAGGATGAGACTTTTCTCCCCGGACAGGTCTTCGTCTTCGGCGGCTTCGCTCTACGGGCCAACTCACTTGGCCATCTAGAGAAGATCGAAAGCCACGCCCCTGGCCGTCAAGTCAGGTTTGGAAGCTTAAACTACACGGCAGATATCCGCGGAGACTTGATCTTCGACGGATTCGAGCCACAGCCAAGCGCGCCGCACTATCCCGAGGGGCATGATATAGCTCTGCCTCCAAACAGTGTCCTGGAGGCCGCATACGCTCAGGCCCCGATCCTCGACTCGGAGCCCGCTACGTCCTTTAAGGGTGAACGGTCGGACGTCACCTCGAAGGCTGCGATCTTAAAAGCCATTAAGCTGAACGCAAGCCCCGCACTCCGCATGGCCTATGACTCCGAGGAGCCGGATTCTTCTCCGAACTCCGAGGCTCCCGCGCCCCCGCCAATCGAATCAGATTGGGCGCCTATAATGGAGTTCACCGCCGCGGACATCTTTCAGTGCTCACCTTTCGGTGATATCCTGAATTCTCTCAAGTCTCTCCCTTTATCAGGAGAGCCCGGGCCGAACTATGGCCTGCGAGGTTGGGATTCAGACGACGAAGAAATTCAAAGCCCACCCACCACCCACTTAATAGCCACTGTCGATGATTTAACCGACATACTTGACTTCGGATCCGAAGACTTCGACGGTATGGACGACGAAGATGGAGACGACCTGGAACCAGTACCCGTAGGGCACTGGACCTCCACCCCACCTAATGACATATTCATGGTGGATACACCTGAAAAAACTGACAATGAGGAAAAAGGAGGCTAAAAGAGGGGTAAACCCTCCGAAAAGCATTCAAAGCGGCGACGTAAACGCCGAGCTAAGCCCCACCTCGATCAAGACCCAGCCATAGAGCAGGACAAGCCGGTAGACGACGAGCTTGTCTCAAAACAGCCGTCCGAACATGGCAACACGGATAGAGAGGACGGACAGCCCTCCCCCGGCCATAACAGGACTCTGGACGATACCACGCCGGACAAAATCACGGAGCAGAAGAATCTCCAAGAAAGGCTCGTCGCAACAGCACGTAGCCTGAAAAAGGAGAAGCAGAAGCTAAAGACGGCAGAAGATGCACTCAGAACAAGATGGAGCAAAGTAATCAAGACCGCAGACAAATACGACGGCAGCCACCGCACCAAAAGCTACCCGAAGAGAAAGCTACTGCCCGAATTCGACCAAGAGGCCTTAGAGCCACCACACTTGAAAAACAAAAAAGCCACACGGTCGGATAGACGACCCCACGGCCACCACGAAACGGCAAGCGGCGCCGCACTTAATGCGGCATGCGACCCAATCAGGGATTCGCATCATGGCCCAGCCAGGTCCATTTACGGGCCAAGAAAGCAAGCTCTCACAAGCAATGCAAAAAAGCCACCATCAAAATCCGGCACACCCAAATACAGGGGCGCCGCACACCCCCTATGCTTCACCGATGAGGTCCTGGAATATGAATTTCCAAAGGGATTTAAACCCGTCAACATAGAGGCGTACGATGGAACAACAGACCCTGGAGTCTGGATCGAGGATTATATCCTCCACATACATATGGCTAGAGGAGATGATCGCCACGCCATAAAATATTTACCTCTTAAGCTTAAAGGGCCAGCCCGGCACTGGCTTAAAAGCCTTCCCGAAAACACAATTGGAAGTTGGGAAGAGCTCGAGGAGGCTTTCCGAGCAAATTTTCAAGGGACCTATGTCCGACCCCCGGATGCAGACGATCTCAGTCACATAACTCAGCAGCCCGGAGAATCAGCTCGTCAGTTCTGGAACAGATTCCTCACTAAAAAGAATCAAATAGTGGATTGTCCAGACGCCGAAGCCCTAGCGGCTTTCAGGCACAATGTCCGAGACGAATGGCTCGCCAGACACCTCGGCCAGGAAAAGCCAAGAACGATGGCCGCACTCACAAGCCTCGTGACCCACTTTTGCGCAGGAGAGGACAGCTGGTTGGCACGATGCAGCCCCGGCGACCCAAGTACATCAGAAATCAGGGATGGAAACGGGAAACCGCGACGAAACAAGGACCATCGACGAATCAAAAGAAAAAGTCCGAAGAGCACGGCAGTCAATGCCGGATTCAAAGGCTCACGGCAAAATCAGACAAAGCCACCCCCTCAGGATAATAGGGAAGATCCGTCCAGCCTAAAGAGAATCCTGGACAGGATATGTCAGATACACAGCACTCCTGGAAAGCCTGCTAATCATACCCACAGAGACTGTTGGGTTTTCAAACAATCCGGAAAGCTTAACGCCGAACACAAGGGGCTCGACACACCAAGTGAAGAAGAAGACGAACCCCAAAAGCAGAACACCAGGAGGCAAAAGAACTTCCTGCAAGAAGTCAAAACAGTGAACTTACTTCACATAACAAGGCGTGGGACACCCATAAAGGTCCGCACATTCAAGCCTATCCCTCAGGAGTCCCGCCACTGGTCACTAAAGCCAATCATCTTTGATCAGCTAGATTATTCTCGAAATATCAAACATGCAGGCTGGACTGCCCTGATACTTAATCCAATAATAGACGGATTCCAGTTTACCAATGTCCTTATGGACGGTGGCAGTGGACTAAACCTGATATATCAGGATACAATTCACCGCATGGGCATAAACCCAGCAAGAATCCGTCACAGTAAAACCTCCTTTCAAGGGGTAGCTCCAGGCCCGGACACCCATTGTATGGGTTCTCTCCGGCTCATAGTCATATTTGGCTCCGCCAATAACTTTTGTCGCGAAAAGCTGACCTTCCACGTAGTCCCGTTTTCAAGTCGCTATCAAGCACTAATGGGACACGGAGCTTTCGCTCGCTTTAACGCAATACCACATTATGCATCCCTCACGCTAAAGATGCCCGGTCCTTGTGGCATCATCTCTTTAAAGGGAGCGTACTAAATTACGTCTCCTCCAAACGGAGGATTGCGCGGCCGCCTAAACAGTCGCACAATAAAATGGCCTCGCCAGCCAGAGGACTTTTTCGATGTAAGTCATCAACGGCCACGGACCCGGACTCAACGAGTTCGGCACAAGCCCATTATCAATATAGGCTTAGTACACCATACCAGGGGCTGTACGCAGAGACAATAAAGCTCCACTTCATTTATTTTTTCATCTTATATTTTGTTATCCTTTTTGATCCGCACGACCCTTTTTCAATTTAGTTCCTCTCTTTTACAGATGAACGTCGTACGGCGCCCGTCCAGGACATGGCACAGCGGAGACATAGGCGCAGACGTGCAGTAGGGACCCTCCCCAAAGGATTCTTTTTAGATTAAGACCCTGCGTAAACCTTTTTGACTGTCTCTTGCTGCTATACATCCCCTGGTTTATTTCACTATAACCAAGGAGGAGGCTGGCGTTTTGGCATGTGGCCACACCAGAATTCTTGCTCGTACCTGGACACGAGGGGCTTTTTTCTTTCTTAAGGGTGTTGTTCCACACACATCAAAAAAGACCGAACACCTTAGGGAGTGTTCGGCGTCGTGAGTTTTGGCACTATATGCATCAGCTCCGAGTCATGATTTTGGTCACATGTTGGGTTGCCCGGCTCCTGAGTTCGGCCACCTTACGTTCCGTTCTGTCGGCTAAGGTAGCACCAGGAGAACTACTGCGATTGTGCCCCGGTTCGGCCAGGCGAGCACCTCAGTAGAGAAAGCCAAAAACTGACTGTCATGATGTAGCGTGAGACAGGTCGCCACTCGATGACTCATAGGGGTTTATCGAATTCCTCCGTTTTGATGAAGGGCCGCTTCCCGGTCAGGCTCACATGCGCCCCGAATTCGGGTAAACGCAGTCGCCACTAAAGGGCTACCTAAAGAGTCCCACTGTCAAGCTCCTATGGCTAAGTGAAAGTGTTAAAGCATTATAGTCCGGTTGCCTAGCCCGCTGCGCTATCACCTCCTTTGTAGGACCAAGACATTGGGTTAAGTGTGAAAATGCGTCTTCTGCGCGCACCCCCGCACTATGTGCGTGGGGGCTGAAGCCAACGACTGCAATCTTTCAGAATTTATATATTTAACGGCCGCACAGGAGGTCCTTCTCAATACTTGAAGGCACAAGTCTAAAATATGCCACTACATTTTATTAAAATACTATTTTATAATTACATATGTTGTCATAACATAGCATCCTTTGAGCACTGCGTCTCTATTATGCGAGCGCCTTCGAGGACTTCCTCGAAATAGTGCTCGGAAGGTATTCGGCCTTTCTCCGAATCTCGGGACGCAACAACGGTGGGCTCCATATCTGCCCAGTATGTCTTGACACGGACAAGAGCCAGTCGAGCGCCATCTGTGCACGCTGACCTCTTCAGAGCATCGACGCGGGGCACCACGTCAAGAAATTGCTACACCAAGCTGAAATAGCTTTTCGGATTCGATTTCCCCGGACACAGGCGATCCATGGCGTACTTCATGGCTAGTCCGGACAACCTATTCAGCTCGGCCCATTGGGCCAGGCGATCGTCCACAGCCAGTGGACACTCTGGATTGGTGAACTGCGACCAGAAGAGCTTCTCCACTTCATGACCTTCCTTATCTTGAAAGTACCTGGTCGCATCAGCTGCACTAGCCGCCAAATACAGATAAGTGTCCTTCACGCTCCACGCTCGGTCCAACGGGGCGAACTTCAGATCATAGAATTTTCTCCGCGGCAGGAAGGGCTTTCCATCCGTAATTAGTCCGGCTTGACGTAGCTCTTCCCTTGTCGCTCTCATTGCAGAGCGGGCGTCCTTGGCGTCAGCAACGGCCTTCTCCAAGTCCGTCTGCCTTGTTCGACCTTCCTCTTCAAGAAACTTGCAACGGTCAGTAGCACTTTTTAACTTTACGACAATATCAGCCATCTCCTTCTTGCTTCGGCAATGGGAAGCATGTTCGGCTTTTAGCTCTTCTCGTGCTTTTCCGGCAGCCGCATCGCTTTTTCTGGCTTGTTCCTTTGCTTTGGCGAGTTCGGCCTTAAGACCTTCTACGGCAGCCGCACCATCTGCATCAAGCATAAAAACGGTAAGATATTGACATGAAGCTCCTCTTACTAACAATCGCCAAATAAATTCAATACCTTGAGCATCATCAAGCCGCTTGTTAACAAGCACGATGTCGGCTTCTGCCTCATCAAGTTGCCGCTTCATTTCGGCAAACTCTCGAATCCGGCTTGACTCCGGACAATCTGCCACCTACATACAAAGGTGCCACTTAAAGGACCTGGGATTTAGATCCTCTGCACGTCGCACACCTCTGCGACGCACAGAGTCTCAGGGGCTACTATCTACACAGGGCGCACGTTATTTCATGCAACTAACACTAATATTCGTTATTTAAAACGTACCTCAAGGCCCGCTAGTAAACTCTTGACGGCCTCGTTCAGTCCGCTTTCCGCGGACGAAATCTTTTCAATCACCGTGTTCATCAACACACGATGCTCCTCTGAAACAGAGGCTCGCCCCAGCAGAACCTTTAGCTCCTCTGACCGAACACCAGATGGTGCCGGACTCGTCCCATGACCTTCTTCGAAGGCCGGACACGAAGAACCTCGGGGGGCCGCACGATCACCTTCTGCCTCTGGCAGATTCAGAGAAATCCTCTGCGACGACACTTCGGCGTTGCCCGCCTTGCTAGGCGATACAGAAGGAGGAGGTGTTCCGCTCTCCATCATCTCCGGAAGAAGGTCCCCCGACGACGAGCTCTGCTGAGAAGGGCTAAGGTCTGAACTGCAAGGTAAGGTTTCGGTTAAAACTTATCATATATAAATCAAGGATTTCTCTTTAAAGAATAACTCCTCTCCTACTTACGGCTCGCTGGAGAGATGTTCCCTTTGAGGGTTTAGTTCGGCCGAGGGGCTCCCCGGTGTTGGGCCCTCTGATATGGATTCTTTCCCCTGCTTTGGAGCTATAATCTCCGGGTCGTCAGAGGCGCCCCTTTTCTTCCCCTTAGGAGAGGAATTATCGGTTCCCTCCTTCGGAATGGCCTCTTTCGAAGAGGCCATGGTTCCCTCGTCTACCCCCTTATTTCCCTCCAAAGGCACTACTTCTAGCATCCTGACTAGCACGGGATCCAACCTGGTTTCGGGAAGGGGAGCCGGACACCGGATCAGCTTCGCCTGCGCTATCCACTCCTGCTTAAAAGGAGAAGTGCTGTTAAAAAGCAAATTAATTATGCAGATAGAAGGTCCGGGTACAAGGGCACCTACTTGAGTGTCTGGGCGATTGCGGCTTAAACCAGCGTCCTCAGTCAAATCCGGACTCACTTCTTGTGATCCGAAGAACAGCTTATACATCTCCATAGGCGTCACGCCCATGAAATTTCGGAGAACTCGAGGTCCCTCGGGGTTGAACTCCCATAGGCGAAGGGGGCAACGTTGGCCGGGCAGTGTCCGGCGAATCAACATGACTTGTGTCACCTTGACCAGATTAAGATCTCCTTTCAAGAGATCCTTAATGCGGCCCTGTAGCAGAGGAACGTATTGGGCAAGCCCCGATCTAACCCTATATTGATCCATGATGTTAAGCATGGTGGGGGACCCGAGCGGAAGGCTGGAGGCGCCACCCAAGTGGTGCCCCGAGGAGAGGTGATGTAGAACCACTCCTGTTGCCATGAGCCGAGCTCCTCTTGAAAAGCGCCCTCGGGCCATGGAGCATCGGTATTTCTTTTTATAACAGCGCCTCCGCACTCTGCGTGACGCCCCTCGATTATCCTCGGTTCTACCTTGAAGGTCTTGAGCCATAATCCGACGTGAGGGGTGATATGGAGGAACGCTTCGCACACAACAATGAACGAGGAGATATCGAGGATGGACTCCGGAGCTAGGTCATGGAATTCCAGCCCATAATAAAACAGCAGCCCCCTTAGGAAAGGATCCGTTGGGAAGCCTAATCCCCGAAGGAAGTGAGAGATGAATACTATGCTCTCACCGGGCTGAGGGCTTGGGATCGCCTGTCCTTGAGCAGGCAACCTGTGCGGAATCTCGCTGGTCAGGTACCTAGCTTCCCTCAACCTTGATACGTCCTCCTCCGTAACAGAGGAGGGCATCCATTGGCCTTGACGATTGGAACCGGACATTGTGGAAGGTCCGGTGCGCCTGATATCTAGAAGCCTGGAGTGTTGGAACTCGAGGCGATGGGCGAGCTTGTTTTGAGAGCACAAGAAGGGAGCAGGGCCTCGGTCTCTTTATAAGAGGCAGAATACCAGGAGCCCTCCCCGTAACCGTCTTGGACTAGCCTTTAATTAAGGCAGGACGTGCCAACGGGCACGGTTGGGTTACCCACGTCTGTATTAATGAGAATCCCATTAAAAGGGTCACACGATCTCTGCTTCGACAAGACGTGCCAAGGAAACTGCCTCGTTGAACGTGGGTGGAACAACAAAAAATAATCCATACAGAAGGCTTGGTCGCAGTGTTATGACGCACTACGGAATACGTCAGCAGACTTGATTTGTGTTTGTATTATTCTCTATATGGCAATACGTGGAAATTTGTTTTGCAGAGCCGGACACTGTTTTGGGTGTTTATTATCTTCTTGAAGAACTTGGAGGAGGAACCCGCCTTGCAATGTCGAAGACAATTTGCGCGCCGGACTCGTCAGCATTGAAGCCTGGTTCAGGGGCTACTGAGGGAGTCCTGGATTAGGGGGTGTTTGGATAGCCAGACTATACCTTCAGCCGGACTCCTGGACTATGAAGATACAAGATTGAAGACTTCGTCCCGTGTCCGGAAGGTTCTTTCCTTGGCGTGGAAGGCAAGCTAGGCGTGCGGATATTCAAGATCTCCTACCAATGTAACCGACTCTGTGTAACCCTAACCCTATCCGGTGTCTATATAAACCGGAGGGTTGTAGTCCATAGGACGAATACATCATAACCATCATCATACCTATAGGCTAGCTTCTAGGGTTTACCCTCCTTGATCTCGTGGTAGATCTACTCTTCTACTACCCATATCATCAATATTAATCCAACAGGAGTAGGGTTTTACCTCCATCGAGAGGGCCCGAACCTGGGTAAAATAAAGTGTCCCTTGTCTCCTGTTACCATCGGACCTTGACGCACAGTTCGGGACCCCCTACCCGAGATCCGCCGGTTTTGACACCGACAGGCGGCCTTCCTTTTCTTTCCCTCCCCCGCTGGAGGGGGAGGGGTATCTTCTTCCTCCTCCTCGTCTTCACGGGAGGATTGCGTCTCGGAGTCGTCGGACGACGAATCCGACACCACCACACGACGGGCACTCTTTCGAGTCCCCGTGGCCTTCTTCATGGCCTTCTTCTCCGGCACCACATAGGGAGCCAGAACCAGCAGCCTTACCAATAGAGCATCCGCTGAAGGAAATATGCCCTAGAGGCAATAATAAAGTTATTATTTATTTCCTTATATCATGATAAATGTTTATTATTCATGCTAGAATTGTATTAACTGGAAACATAATACATGTGTGAATACATAAACAAGCAGAGTGTCACTAGTATGCCTCTACTTGACTAGCTCATTAATCAAAGATGGTTATGTTTCCTAGCCATGAACAAAGAGTTGTTATTTGATTAACGAGATCACATCATTAGTTGAATGATCTGATTGACATGACCCATTCCATTAGCATAGCACCCGATCGTTTAGTATGTTGCTATTGCTTTTATCCATGACTTATACATGTTCCTTTAACTATGAGAATATGCAACTCCCGTTTACCATAGGAACACTTTGTGTGCTACCAAACGTCACAACGTAACTGGGTGATTATAAAGGTGCTCTACAGGTGTCTCCTAAGGTACATGTTGGGTTGGCATATTTCGAGATTAGGATTTGTCACTCCGATTGTCGGAGAGGTATCTCAGGGCCTTCTCGGTAATACACATCACATAAGCCTTGCAAGCATTGCAACCAATGAGTTAGTTGCGAGATGATGTATTACGGAACGAGAAAAGAGACTTGCCGGTAACGAGATTGAACTAGGTATTGGATACCGACGATCGAATCTCGGGCAAGTAACATACCGATGACAAAGGGAACAAACGTATGTTGTTATGCGGTCTGACCGATAAAAGATCTTCGTAGAATATGTAGGAGCCAATATGGGCATCCAGGTCCCGCTGTTGGTTATTGACCGGAAACGTGTCTCGGTCATGTCTACATTGTTCTCGAACCGTAGGGTCCGCACGCTTAAGGTTACGATGACAGTTATTATGAGTTTATGCATTTTGATGTACCGAAGGAGTTCGGAGTCCCGGATGTGATCACGGACATGACGAGGAGTCTCGAAATGGTCGAGACGTAAAGAATGATATATTGGAAGCCTATGTTTGGACATCGGATGCATTCCAGGTAAAATCAGGATTTTACCGGAATACCGGGAGGGTTACCGGAACCCCCCGGGAGCATAATGGGCCAACATGGGCCTTGGAGGAGAAGTGAGAGGGCATCCCTAGGGGCTGCGCGCCTCCCCCCTTCCCCTAGTCCTATTAGGACTAGGAGAGGTGGGCGCCCCCCTCTCCTTCTCTCTCCCCCTTGGAGAATCCTAGTCCAACTAGGATTGGGGGGGGGAATCCTACTCCCAGAGGGAGTAGGACTCTCCTGGCGCGCCTAGCTTGGCCGGCCAGCCCCTCCCCCTTGGTTCCTTTATATACGGGGGCAGGGGGCACCCCAAAGACACACAAGTTGATCTACGGATCGTTCCTTAGCCGTGTGCGGTGCCCCCTTCCACCAAATTCCACCTCGATCATATTGTTGCAGTGCTTAGGCGAAGCTCTGCGCCCGTAACACATCAAGATCGTCACCACGCCGTCGTGCTGACGGAACTCTTCCTCGACGCTTTGCTGGATCGGAGCCCGGGGATCGTCATCGAGCTGTATGTGTGCTAAAACTCGGAGGTGCCGGAGTAACGGTGCTGGGATCGGTTGGATCGCGAGGAGAACGTACGACTACTTCCTCTACGTTGTGTCAACGCTTCCGCTTCGGTCTACGAGGGTACGTAGACAAACACTCTCCCCGCTCGTTGCTATGCATCACCATGATCTTGCGTGTGCGTAGGAAATTTTTTGAAATTACTACGTTCCCCAACATCCGCTGGGTCTTCGGGCAAAGGGGCCGGATAGTTGATCTATCCGGACTTCGCCTGCCAATCCTGTCAAAGGAAAGGGAGCTTAGATCCCGCATAAAGTCAAAGCTATGAAAAGCTAAAATATCCTGTAAAAGGTAAAAATGGCTTACCGCACTAGCGTGACCATGCGTGTTGAATCCGCGATCCTTGATAGCGGATGCGGGAGCCTCGGCGCCCTTGAATAGAACCTTCCAGGCATCTTCGTACGTCGTGTCAAAGAGCCTGCTTAGAGTTGGGTGCTGCGCCGGGTCGAAATCCCACAGGTTGAAAGCCCGTTGTTGACACGGGAGGATCCGGCGGATAAGCATAACCTGGACCATGTTGACAAGTTTAATCTTCTTGTTCACCAGGGTTTGGATGCATGTTTGCAGTCTAGTCACCTCTCCTTTGTTGCCCCACGACAAGCCCGTCTCTTTCCAGGACATGAGCCGCGTCGGGGGTTCGGATCGGAACTCGGGGGCTGTGACCCATTCAGGGTCACGCGGCTCGGTGATGTAGAACCACCCCGATTGCCACCCCTTTAGGGTCTCCACGAAGGAGCCCTCGAGCCATAGGACGTTGGGCATCTTGCCCACCATGGCGCCTCCGCACTCCGCCTGGGTGCCGCGCACCACCTTTGGCTTGACATTGAAAGTCTTGAGCCATAGGCCGAAATGCGGGCGGATGCAGAGGAATGCCTCGCGCACGACGATAAACGCTGAGATATTGAGGACAAACTTTGGGGCCAGATCGTGGAAATCTAGGCCATAGTAGAACATGAGCCCCCGGACAAATGGGTGGAGAGGGAAACCCAGTCCGCGGAGGAAATGGAGGAGGAACACCACCCTCTCATGGGGCCTCGGGGTGGGGACGAGCTGCCCCTCTTCGGGAAGCCGGTGCGCGATGTCGTTAGACAAGTATCCGGCCTTCCTCGGTTTTTTGATGTGTCCCTCCATGACGGAGGAAACCATCCACTTGCCTCCCGCTCCGGACATGGTTAGAGAAGGTTGAGGTGGGGAGTGCGGACTTGGGCGCTGGAGCTCGAGTGCACGAAAATGGATAGGCAAAGGAAGAAGGCGTGGATGATAAAGGTGGATCCTTATCCCCTTATATGGGCAGACGCAACTACGCGTCCCCACCCGCCTGGTAAAACTCGCTTATCTCCCAAGCGTCGTAATCAATGGAAGGTTGGGCTACCCACGCCCGTATTGATGGGAATCCCGGAATAAGGGGACATGATCTCTGCTTTGACAAGACGTGCCAAGGAAACCGCGCTGAGGTGGGACGATAAAACGATTCGAATAAAGGCTTGGCCGTGGTGTGATGTCACGCTACGAAATACGTCAGCAGATTAGATTGGTGTAAATATTACTCTCTCTATGGCAATATGTGGAAACTTATTTTGCAGAGCCGGACACTATCCTTGTGTTCGAAATCTTCTATGAAGTATTTGGAGGAGGAACCCGCCTTGCAATGCCGAAGACAATCTGCGCGCCGGACTCGTCGTCATTGAAGCCTGGTTCAGGGGCTTCTAAGGGAGTCCTGGATTAGGGGGTGTTTGGATAGCCGGACTATACCTTCGGACGGACTCCTGGACTATGAAGATACAAGATTGAAGACTTCGTCTCGTGTCCGGAAGGGACTTTCCTTGGTGTGGAAGGCAAGCTTGGCGATACGGATATGTAGATCTCCTACCATTGTAACCGACTCTGTGTAACCCTAGCCCTCTCCTTGTCTATATAAACCGGAGGATTTTAGTCCGTAGGATGAACAACAATCATACCATAGGCTACCTTCTAGGGTTTAGCCTCCTTGATCTCGTGGTAGATCTACTCTTGTACTACCCATATCATCAATATTAATCAAGTAGGAGTAGGGTTTTACCTCCATCGAGAGGGCCCGAACCTGGGTAAAAACATCGTGTCCCTTGTCTCCTGTTACCATCCGCCTAGACACACAGTTCGGGACCCCCTACCCGAGATCCGCCGGTTTTGACACCGACATCACCCAAGGAGGCATTGCCATCGCGTGGGATGCCCTCCTTGTCTCACTTTCAAACCCACATACCACACAAAACACACTAATGGCGCTGGTCAAGCCTAGCAAAGCACAAGAGTGGTGGCTTACATGTGTCTATGGCCCACAGCTAGATCATGAGAAGGTGGAATTCCTAGATGAGCTAGTGGAGATAAGAGACCTACATGTTGGTGAGGGAGTCCTGGATTAGGGGTCCTCGGACAGCCGGACTATATACTTTAGCCGGACTGTTGGACTATGAAGACACAAGATTGAAGACTTCGTCCCGTGTCCGGATAGGACTCTCCTTGGCGTCGAAGGCAAGCTTGGCAATACGGATATGAAGATCTCCTCCTTTGTAACCGACTCTGTGTAACCCTAGCCCCCTCCGGGTACTATATAAACCGGAGGGCTTAGTCCGTAGGACAACAACAATCATACCATAGGCTAGCTTCTAGGGTTTAGCCTCTACGATCTCGTGGTAGATCAACTCTTGTAATACTCATGTCATCAAGAACAATCAAGCAGGAAGTAGGGTATTACCTTTGTCAAGAGGGCCCGTACCTGGGTAAACATCGTGTCCCCCGCTGTAACGCCCCGGATTCGATGCGCCAGGTGTCCGTCAGTTATTCGCCGTCCTTGCCATGTCATGTGCTTGCGTGTTGCACTTTGCCATGTCATCATCTGCATTTCATATCATGTCATCATGTGCATCTCATTTTGCATACGTGTTCGTTTCATGCATCCGAGCATTTTCCCCGTTGTCCGTTTTGCAATCCGACACTCATATGTCCTCCGGCGCCCCCTTTTACCTCTTTTTCGTGTGTGGGTGTTAAACGGTCTCGGAATGGACCGAGGTTTGTCAATCGGCCTTGGTACACCACCGGTAGACCGCCTGTCAAGTTTCGTGACATTTGAAGTCCGTTTGATACTTCAACGGTTAACCAGGTAGCCGCAAAGGCCTCTTTTGTGTGCAGCCCAATACCCCTTCAAAGTGGCCCAATGACCCATCCTAACCCCCTCCATCCTCTCGTACGTTCGATCACGATCGCGTGGCCGAAAACCACGATCACGATCACGATCGCCGCCCCGAGCCACTCAACGCCCGCCACGTGTCCCCGCGTCCCGCCGCCACCCGCCTCCCTCCGCCCCGCACTGGTGCCTCGCCGCCGTCCGTCGCCGCCTCGCTGGCGCCCGCCTCCGCCGCTCGCCGGCGTCCCCGATCCGCCGCCCGAGCTCCTCCGCCGGCGCACCCGAGCCCCTGCCCCGGCCGCCGCGCCGCCCGCGCTTGCCAACCGCCGCCGCCTCGCGCCCTGTCTCCTCCGCGCGAGGTCGCCGGCGACCGTGCTCGCCGTCCTCCCCGCGCCGCTAGCGCTGCCTGGGCGCCGCCCCGCACGCCGTCCCGTGCCCCGTCGCCGGCAAGCCACCGCCGCCGCCTCCTGCCTACCCGATCCAGGCGGGATCGGGAGCAAGGACAGCCCCGCGGCCCAGATCCAGGCCCAGTTGGCCCGCTCCTTCCGGCCCGTTGATTTTTTTCGCGGGGTAAAATTTCTGCCAAGTCATTTTTATTAGCATTCTGGTGCCCACTTTGACCTGCTGTAATTCTCTGCATATTGCTCCGTTTTGCATGCATGATATATATAAATGTTCAGATGGATGTCCTCCTCACTTTGTTCCATTGTGCCATGTTCATTTGAGTTTACCTTCATGCCCTAATAATCATTGCAAGAGTGCTATATAATGTTGTATGTTGTCTGTTAACAGAACATGATCATTTGTCATTTTTGCATCTTTTTGTGTGATTTTCTTTTGAGCATGAAGTCTACATGTGTTATGAGCTACAACATTCCATATTTGCTTTGGTGCAATCCATTCTTCATGATATGCCATGTATTGTTTGTTTCAAGCTTGCAAAGTAGCCTCCGTGATGTTGCTGATTTCAGAGGCTTAGAATTTCAGTCTGTCTCCTGTTATTTGTATGCCATGTATTCATATTGCTAAAGTGAGATACATGCCTCTTTTGAGTATGTTCAGTAAGGATGTTTTGGGAATATGGTTATGCTCTATCCATCCATGCTCCTGGTTGCATTTATAGAGTGCTCTAGCATGTCTTAATCTTGCTCTACGTTTGCAATAAAATGTTCCTGGCAGATTGTTTACATGTTATTCAATTTTGCCATGGTTGTTGGTAGTGATCCTTGCATGATATGGACTTGCTCTTGCCATTCCTAGCTTCATGAACAATTATTTGTGCTGATTATATGCTTATATTGTCATGCAATGCTTTGTCGTGAGTGAATCAAGCTCACCAACATGCGTACTTATCGTTGTTCCTGCCATGCTCTGTTATTTTCACTAAGTCTGAATCTGTAACGTAACTTGCTATGTTTACATGGATGCCATCATATCTTCTGTGCCTTTTTGGCTTATGGTCAGTAAGGGACTTTTGTTCTATGCAATTAGTGGATTAATGCCACGCCTTTGGTTGCCATCATAAGTTCCTTTATCATGTTGTTTGATAGCTCTAAACATTGCAGCCTGATGCTATTTCTGCCATGTCCTGAGAATTCTGCTAAGTCTGTGAACCGGTTATTATTTGCAATCTTTCAATGTTCTTTTGAGCATGTTCTAATAGTTTCTGGAGATAGATCATTGTTCATGTTTTGTAATGATTTACCTGCACATTATGTCCATGCCTTTTTTTCATGTTGAGATCCTGTAACATGTTGTTTTGATGCTTGCAAGACGCCTAGTTGCTGTTTTGGACAACATGCCCTTTAAACTTGTATAGTGTGTATGTGTTGAACCGTTGCTCCGTTTTGAGTGTGCTCTATATGAAATTTGATTAGTTTTGCATGTAGTTTCATGTTACCTTGTTGCATCCATGTTTTGAGGTGTTTGCTTGATGTTTGAATGCATTTTGCATCGATGCCATGTTTAACTTGTTTTTCTCATATCTTCTAGGCCGTAGCTCCGAATCTAATGAACTTTATATGTAACTTGACTAGAATTTTGTGTAGATCATCGTGGTGCATCTTAACTTGCTGTTTAACAACTTGAACATAAGGTTTATTCAGATCTGGACCAATTTCAAAATTTGCATATGAGGACTTACCGGAATTGTTATATGTTGTTCCCGGCCTAATTTAAACTTGCTTTGATGTGTTCTTCTTGTATGCATCATCTCTTTCCATGCGTAGCCTCATGTAGCCTTGTCATGCATCATACTTGGTTGAGCATCATGCCTTGTTCATGTGTGGTGTGTTTACCATGTTGTGTGCTTCTTCTCGATAGTTCTCGTTTCGTTCGATCATGAGGATTCGTTCGTCTATGCTTGGTTCGCCTCCGTGCCTTCATCTTCTTCATGGACTCGTTCTTCTTTCTTGCAGGATTTCAGGCAAGGTGACCATCACCTTGGATCTCATTACTATCATTGCTATGCTAGTTGCTTCGTTCTATCGCTATGCTGCGTTACCTACCACTTGCTCCTCAAGCCTCCCAAATTGCCATGAACCTCTAACCTTTGTCACCCTTCCTAGCAAACCATTGTTTGGCTATGTTACCGCTTTTGCTCAGCCCCTCTTATAGCGTTGCTAGTTGCAGGTGAAGATGAAGATTGCTCCATGTTGGATTATGTTTATGTTGGGATATCACAATATCTCTTATATTATTAATGCATCCATATACTTGGTAAGGGTGGAAGGCTCGGCCTTATGCCTAGTGTTTTGTTCCACTCTTGCCGCCCTAGTTTCTGTCATATCAGTGTTATGTTCCCGGATTTTGCGTCCCTAACGCGGTTGGGTGATTTATGGGACCCCCTTGACAGTTCGCTTTGAATAAAACTCCTCCAGCAAGGCCCAACCTTAGTTTTACATTTGCCTCACCTAGCCCTTTTTCCCTTGGGAGTCGCGCTCTCGAGGGTCGTCTTATTTTACCCCCCCACCCCCGGGCCAGTGCTCGTCGTGAGTGCTGGTCCAAACTGTCAGCCGCCGGTGGCCACCAGGGGCAACTCTGGGCTCGCCTACCGGAAGTTTGGACAATCCGATGTGCCCTGAGAACGAGATATGTGCAGCTCCTATCAGGATTTGTCGGCACATCCGGGCGGCTTTGCTGGTCTTGTTTAACCATTGTCAAAAAGTCTTGTAAACGGGATTTCGAGACTGATCGGGTCTTCCCGGGAGAAGGAATATTCTTCGTTGATCGCGAGAGCTTATCATGGGCTAAGTTGGGACACCCCTGCAGGGTTTGAACTTTCGAAAGCCGTGCCCACAGTTATGTGGCAGATGGGAATTTGTTGATATCCGGTTGTAGTAAACTTGAAGTAAACTCTTCTAAAATACACCAACCGTGTGCGTAACCATAATGGTCTTTTTCGGGGTTGATCGAGAGGAGAACACGGTTTCTGGGTTATTTCTGACGTAAGTAGGAGTTCAAGATCACTTCTTGATCATTACTAGCTGACGACGGCTTGCTTTGCTTCTCTCCTCGCTCTTATTTGCGTAAGTTAGACACCATACATTGCTTAGTCGCTGCTGCAACCTCACCACTTTACCCCTTCCTCACCCTTTAAGCTTTGCTAGTCTTGATACCCATGGTAATGGGATTGCTGAGTCCTCGTGGCTCACAGATTACTACACCGCTAGTTGCAGGTACAGGTTATTCGATGATCATGACGTGAGAGCGATGTTTATTTGTGTTGGAGTTCTTCTTCTGCTTCTTCTTTGATTGAGGGATAGGTTCCTGGTCGGCAGCCTGGGTTAGCAGGGTGGATATTGTTTGAGTTTCTGTTTATGTTTCATCCGTAGTCGGATGTTGTTCTCTTGTATGATGTTGTTGTATTCTTGTGACATTGTATGTCGTGGTTGTATCCCCACTATTATGTAATGTTGATGTAATGATATCCACCTTGCAAAAGCGTCTTCAAGATGCGCTTCTATCCTTGGTGGGACCTTCGAGTTCCTTTAGGATAGGGTCGCATCTTGGGCGTGACAAGTTGGTATCAGAGCCTCGACCGACCTTAGGAGCCCCCCTTGGTTGATCGTATAGTTTGGCCGTTGTTGAGTCTAGAAGAAAACTATTTCAAAGTCAAGTTATATCGGAGAGTAGGATTTCTTTTTACTCCTCAGACCCTTCGTCGCTCTGGTGAGAAATCTTGACATAGGTGTTTTGAACTACTCCTCTTCCCGTTCAAATTTTTCTTTAGGATCACGCGGTCAGTTTTCGTGAGTTGTCCATACTCTTTTCAATCCGGCGCATTTCTCTTCGAGTGGTTCCGATCCTCGTCATCTTTTGCGAGATCAATCCTCAGTTCTTTTCAATCGATGTTGTTTTCCTACCCGAAGTTGTCCTTGTTTTTTTCCACCCGCCCACCCTTCTTCTTCTCGGAACCGGAGTCCGTAATCGAGTATCCATTCTACTCGTGCGAAGCCTTTGCATTCTCTCCTTAATCATTTCAATCGGTGTTTCTTTTTCTCTTCAAGTTATTCGTCTCTTCCTCGTTTCAGTTGCCTTATTTTTTCCGCCCTCCCACCCATTTTCTTTCCGGAGTCTGAGCCTTTATTCAAGCAATCAATTTCATTCATTCGGAGTATCTTCAGTATTTCCTCAATTGTCTCAACCGGTGAATTCTCGCCTAGTTAAGCATTGTTCGTTTCATTTCCTTTTCCGGTGGATCCAATTCAAGTTTTTCGTTGTCGATCGTATTCTTTCCCTCAGCTCAAATATTTCCCTTGCTCGTTCGCCTCTCGCCATTTTATCATTCCGGAGTGTTGAAGACATCTCAGAAGATTCGTTTTTGCATTTAATTATTTCAAGGTTGTCACCTCGTTCAAATACTTCAATCGTTCCGGTGCATCATCCCTCTCATCAACAATCCTTTCCAACGGTGTTTCTTTTCAGTGGGCCCTAACCCACAGGTCTTTTCCCAGGATCTTACCTGACTCTTCTGATTTTCCCATAGTTATTCGCAAATCCTTTTCGTAGTTTGGCATAAGTATGAATTTCATCAGTCAGATGCTTCTCCAAGATCGCTTTCAAATTCTTTCATGTTCGGGTCAATCTTTCCTCTTTTCATTCTCCCGGAGTACCTCAACAATTTTGATGGTGTTTCTCGTCGTCATTCTCAACATTCCAAAACTGAAGTAGAGTTTCTCGTAAATCTTGTCCGTTCTCCTGGAGATTCGCGGTGCTAGCTCGATGTTACCCTATCAAATTGTTTCCAGTCATGCAAATTCTTCCCTTCCATCCGGAGGATTTCAGGAGTTGTTTTACCGTCTCGTTCATCCGGAGGCCATATTTTCGGAATATTTCTTCGCTCTAAGTTTTCAAATTCGTTCTCCAATTATTCTATATTCATGCCCCTTCGTTCATCTCAATATCCTTTCAGTGCTTCGTTCAAGTATTTCTCCAATCAGTTCACGATCTCTTCGTTCTCTTGTCTCTTAATTCCCTCAAGTATATTCGTTCATTTTCTAATTCTTCCCGGTGATTCATTCTCCTTCGTCATTCAATTTTGAATTCTTCCGGTGGTTCTTTGAAGACTCCTTTTCCGTTGTTATCGTATCAATTCATTTGTTCTTTCCAATTCTACCGGTGGTTCATCGAAGACCTTCCCAAATTTGGCGCTATATCTCCCCTTAATCTTTTCTCAATGTGAATAAGTGGTATGCCAAATCCATTTCTCATCAATTTAATTGGTGGAGGATCAGCATAACATAATTCTTATTCTTCTTTCATCGAATTATCTCTTCCTTTCATAGATTGTTCTTGACGAATAATCTCTCGATTCCAAGTGTTCATCTTTTCTTTCCTGGAGTTCAAAGCTTCCTCGATCATCTCGTCGGAACCTCCATCTGAATCATCGCAAGACTTTTATCTTATTCTTTCCATCCCTCAATTCTATCTCATCATCCATTTCTTACCGGAGTTCTTCATGGTGGTCCGTCAATATTTAATTCATTCTTCAAGTGTTCATCAAGATTCTTTTGGAGGAGCTCAAGTATTTTTTTTTCTTGCATCTCGAAGTGCAATTAATTCTCCGTATTCTTTTGAAGTGGAGTTTTGCATTTCTTCGTTCTTCTCAGCTATTTAATCTTTTCCGCTTGTGGTCGGCAATCACCTCATAATTTTGAGATGTTATCCATAAGTCCACGACAAGCTTATTCTTTTCATTGTTGATTTTCTCAACAACTCCGTTCAATCCTTCCTTCTAAGGTTGCTTTCATTTCCGTTCGTGGTGAAAGTTGACATCTTCTTCCCCATTCTTCTTATTCCAATCTTTCAAGTTTTCCGGAGGCATTGTGTTGTTCCTCTCGTCAAGTATCATTCCATCTTCTCAAGTTCATGTGCTATTCTTTCCATGTTCAACCGGAGAGCTGCCTAAATTCTGTCATCCTTATTCTTTTTGTAACTTGTTCTAAATGGAGTGCTTTCAGAGTCTATCTTGTTTGTTGAGCTTTTGATTCCCGTCATAATCGTCGTTCCCCTCTTCTTCCCGAGTGCTCTCGAATCTTTTCATCTTCTCTTGTGTTCTTGTTTCACTTCATCCTCTTTCCCCCCATCTCGGTCCTAAGAACTCGGGACGAGATCTCTTGTTAGTGGAGGAGAGTTGTAACGCCCTGGATTCGCCGTGCTTGCCATGTCATGTGCTTGCGTGTTGCACTTTGCCATGTCATCATCTGCATTTCATATCATGTCATCATGTGCATCTCATTTTGCATACGTGTTCATTTCATGCATCCGAGCATTTTCCTCGTTGTCCGTTTTGCAATCCGACACTCCTATGTCCTCTCGCGCCCCCTTTTACCTCTTTTTTGTGTGTGGGTATTAAACAGTCTCGGAATGGACCAAGGTTTGTCAAGCGGCCTTGGTACACCACCGGTAGACCGCCTGTCAAGTTTCGTGCCATTTGAAGTCCGTTTGATACTTCAACGGTTAACCAGGTAGCCGAAAAGGCCTCTTTTGTGTGCAGCCCAACACCCCTCCAAAGTGGCCCAATAACCCATCCTAACCCCCTCCATCCTCTCGTCCGTTCGATCACGATCGCGTGGCTGAAAACCACACCTCATTTGGAGCTTCCTAGCTCCCTCTACCTATAAAACTAGACCTCCCCCGAAATTTTCGGGTCATTCTACCCTAACCCTCGCAAACTCCCCCTCCGCGCCGCCAGACATGTCCGCCCGCGCCGGACGAAATCGCGCCGCCGCCCCGAGCCACTCAGCGCCCGCCACGTGTCCCCGTCCGTTCCGCCGCCGCCGTGGCCCGCCCGAGCCCACGGGAGGCCCGCCCCGGGCCCGAGTGCCCCACGTCCCGCCGTCGCCCGGCTCCCTCCGCCCCGCGCTGGTGCCTTGCCGCCGTTTGTCGCCGCCTCGCCGGCGTCCCCGATCCGCCGCCCGAGCTCCTCCGCCGGCGCACCCGAGCCCCTGCCCCGGCCGCCGCGCCGCCCGCGCTTGCCAACCGCCGCCGCCTCGCGCCCTGTCTCCTCCGCGCGAGGTCGCCGGCGACCGTGCTCGCCGTCCTCCCCGCGCCGCCCGCGCCGCCTGGGCGCCGCCCCGCACGCCGTCCCGTGCCCCGTCGCCGGCAAGCCACCGCCGCCGCCTCCTGCCTACCCGATCCAGGCGGGATCGGGAGCAAGGACGACCCCGCGGCCCAGATCCAGGCCCAGTTGGCCCGCTTCTTCCGGCCCGTTGATTTTTTTCGCGGGGTAAAATTTCTGCCAAGTCATTTTTATTAGCATTCTGGTGCCCACTTTGACCTGCTGTAGTTCTCTGCATACTGCTCCGTTTTGCGTGCATGATATATATAAATGTTCATATGGATGTCCTCCTCACTTTGTTCCATTGTGCCATGTTCATTTGAGTTTACCTTCATGCCCTAATAATCATTGCAAGAGTGCTATATAATGTTGTCTGTTGTCTGTTAACAGAACATGATCATTTGTCATTTTTGCATCTTTTTGTGTGATTTTCTTTTGAGCATGAAGTCTACATGTGTTATGAGCTACAACATGCCATATTTGCTTTGGTGCAATCCATTCTTCATTATATGCCATGTATTGTTTGTTTCAAGCTTACAAAGTAGCCTCCGTGATGTTGCTGATTTCAGAGGCTTAGAATTTCAGTGTCTCCTGTTATTTGTATGCCATGTGTTCATATTGCTACAGTGAGATACATGCCTCTTTTGAGTATGTTAAGTAAGGATGTTTTGGGCATATGGTTATGATCTATCCATCCATGCTCCTGGTTGCATTTATAGAGTGCTCTAGTATGTCTTAATCTTGCTCTACGTTTGCAATAAAATGTTCCTGGCAGATTGTTTACATGTTATTCAATTTTTCCATGGTTGTTGGTAGTGATCCTTGCATGATATGGACTTGCTCTTGCCATTCTTAGCTTCATGAACATTTATTTGTGCTGATTCTATTCTTATATTGTCATTCAATGCTTTGTCGTGAGTGAATCAAGCTCACCAACATACGTACTTATCGTTGTTCCTGCCATGCTCTGTTATTTTCACTAAGTCTGAATCTGTAACGTAACTTGCTATGTTTACATGGATTCCATCATATCTTATGTACCTTTTTGGCTTATGGTCACTAAGGGACTTTTGTTCTATGCAATTAGTGGATTAATTCCACGCCTTTGGTTGCCATCATAAGTTCCTTTATCATGTTGTTTGATAGCTCTAAACATTGCAACCTGATGCTATTTCTGCCATGTCCTGAGAACTCTGCTAAGTCTGTGAACCGGTTATTATTTGCAATCTTTCAATGTTCTTTTGAGCATGTTCTAGTAGTTTCTGGAGATAGATCATTGTTCATGTTTTGTAATGATTTACCTGCACATTATGTCCATGCCTTTTTTTCATGTTGAGATCATGTAACATGTTGTTTTGATGCTTGCAAGACGCCTAGTTGCTGTTTTGGACAGCATGCCCATTAAACTTGTATAGTGTGTATGTGTTGAACCGTTGCTCCGTTTTGAGTGTGCTCTATATGAAATTTGATTAGTTTTGCATGTAGTTTCATGTTACCTTGTTGCATCCATGTTTTGAGGTGTTTGCTTGATGTTTGAATGCATTTTGCATCAATGCCATGTTTAACTAGTTTTGCTCATATCTTCTAGGTCGTAGCCCCGAATCTAATGAACTTTATATGTAACTTGACTAGAATTTTGTGTAGATCATCGTGGTGCATCTTAACTTGCTGTTTAACAACTTGAACATAAGGTTTATTCAGATCAGGACCAATTTCAAAATTTGCATATGAGGACTTACCGGAATTGTTATATGTTGTTCCCGGCCTCATTTAAACTTGCTTTGATGTGTTGTTCTTGTATGCATCATCTCTTGCCATGCGTAGACTCATGTAGCCTTGTCATGCATCATACTTGGTTGAGCATCATGCCTTGTTCATGATGACTTTCATCCGGTGCAATGCAGGCCACCATAAGTCAATTTGAGTCGGAAATTGCAGACCTGAAGAGCCGCCTGGCAGTCCAGGAACTTGAAATACAAAAGGCGAACTCCAAGTTTGAACTCAGCGTCTCTGAAAAAGAGAAGTTGAAGAAGAACTTTGAGTCGGAGAAGAAAATCTGGGCTGATGAGAAGGCCTCTCTGGTGACTCGGGCCGAGACAGCCGAAGCATCCCTTGCAAAGGCAAACACCGAGCTGTCCGGTTGAAGCGTCAGATGTCTCGAATGGTCTCAGCAATCTTCGGTAAGTTACTTTATATGAAACTCAAATATTGCCACCCTTCCTTTGATGACTAAGCTAATTATTGCCTCCGGCTTATCCTGTGCTTAACGATACAGGCCCCAGGAGCACAACCCTCAAGCAGGACATGGTAGTCAAACTGAAAGCAGTCTATACTCTGGTGGAGCAATTGTACGCCGGGTCACAACGTGCTTTGGCCGTTGTGGCCTTATCAAATGATGTGCCCCACCTCTTGCAAGATGTGTTACGATGGCTTGATATACTTCCTCAGCGGATTCAACAGTGAGATGGGCCCAAGCAAGAGACGGAGCAATAGCTGCTTTGAGCGGGGCCAAAGCCTGGTTACCAGAGCTAGACCCGGCCGACATCGCTCTTGGGTATCCAAGTTTAAAGGAGGATGGCACTCCATTTGATCAAAAAGACTTCACTAGCTGCGTGAGGGATATACGCCCTGTGGCCACTCAAATTGGGAATGATACTGACCTCTCCAAGTATCAGTCGGGTTATGATAAGGAGAATCTGAGAATCCCCACGACGCATTATGATGATGTCAGCCTGATCCCTCCAATTCGTAAGCACACCTTTGCCCCTGAAGTAGACCCAACCGGTTTAAGAGATGATGAAGCTGAGTTTGAAGCCTTGAGTGGCATTGACTGGGCATCATCATCCTTCCAGGACAAGGCAACTGGCGGAGAGGCGGAGAAGGATAACCCGGAAGCTTCAGGTCAACCCCAAGAGTAAATTGCAAGGCGTCACCTGCGTATGTCTTGTAGAAAAAACAATGCCTCATCATTCAGACTCGAGGAGTCTTGTAATAGAGCAGAAAATACTTCGAGTTTGTCATGCCTTCGCGCATGCTTATGGCCCTTAAGACTTGCATAAGCCGCTGTTACTATGCATTTCGTAGTTTATATGAATCTATTTTGTCCTTGCAGAAATGTCTTGCATTGCCCTGCACATAAGACAAACAAAACCCCTTGGCGACTTATCGCATTGAAAGCTACATAAGCTTCTGATAACCCGGAATGTTACAGGAAAACCAACTTATGATTAAACTTAGTAGAAGTAATTATAATGATATACCTGTGATGCTTATGGTTACATCTGAGAGTAAATTTAACTCTTGAAAATTGACAATAAAGGTTCACCTGGTACTTAATAACCCAGAGGGACCAATATTCACCCGGAAGGTTGTGATCCACACTATGGTATTTTGAAGAGGATCTCAATATAACCAAATATTGATACTTATAAAATATGATGAATAATAAACAAAATTTCAAAGGCTTCTGATTCGAATACGACCAGTGAACCGTTCCAAAGGGGTTAAGCTAAGATTCGGATGCGATCATATAGCCCCCAGTGGCTGTGGCGATGCCAATCAAGTGGGTATCGACAGCTATGTTCTCTTTGGTACGAATACGACCTATGTTTGAACAGGAAGCCCCTAAGTGACTATAAGAGTTGTTTAATGACGTTGATTCGAATACGATCCACGTCAGACCCAAAGGGGTTAAGTTATGATTCAAATATGACCAAGAAGCCCCCAAGTGAGTTTGGCAGTATGCCGATCAAGTGGGTATCGACAGCTATGTTCTCTTTGGTTCGTATACGACCTATGTTTGAACAGGAAGCCCCCAAGTGGTCATGGCTAGATTTAGATATGATCATAAGCCGGACCAAAGTAAAGCCGGAATAAGATGTGACCCGCTCCCTCTTGGTTGTTTCCACCACCTGACAAAGAAAACACATAAAACCTTTTTTGGGGTGGAAAAAAGGACAGAGGTCCTGCTTTATTGCTTTATGTAATATATACATAATATAAATATATACACATTAGAGCCGGTGGCTCAAGTATAGTAAGGCCGAAGATGAGCGATATTCCACAGCCGACGGGTCTCTTCCTCCGATTTACGTGAGTCTTTGTGCTCTCGAACATCGATAAGGTAATATGACCCGTTGTTCAGATTCTTACTGACCACAAAGGGTCCTTCCCAAGGAGGGGATAGCTTGTGCATGTCATACTGATCCTGGATGAGTCGGAGCACTAAGTCGCCTTCTTGAAAGGTCCTGTACCTAACCCGGCGGCTGTGGTAGCGGCGCAAGTCTTGCTGATAAATCGCCGAGCGGGCTATTGCCAAGTCTCGCTCTTCATCCAACAGGTCAAGTGCATCTTGACGAGCCTTTTCATTGTCCGCCTCAACATAAGCCGCCACACGGGGTGAGTCATGACGGATGTCACTTGGCAGGACCGCCTCTGCTCCATACACCATAAAGAAAGGTGTGTAACCCGTAGACCTGTTAGGTGTAGTATTGATGCTCCAAAGTACAGAAGGTAACTCCTCCAGCCAACAACCTGGCGTCCGCTGCAAAGGGACCAAGAGCCGGGGCTTGATGCCCTTCAAG
Source organism: Aegilops umbellulata (assembly GCA_032464435.1). Classification (NCBI taxonomy): domain Eukaryota; kingdom Viridiplantae; phylum Streptophyta; class Magnoliopsida; order Poales; family Poaceae; genus Aegilops; species Aegilops umbellulata. Next base: position 85,056,620 of record CP136056.1, read on the forward strand.
ATTTCTTGGTTAGCTCGTTCTGCTTGACCATTGGATTGAGGATGAGCCACAGCCGAAACGTCAAGTCGGATATGTTTTCGTTGACAAAACTCTTCCATGGCTCCTTTAGAAAGGTTAGTGCCATTATTAGTGTTGGGGAACGTAGTAATTTCAAAAATTTCCTACGCACACGCAAGATCATGGTGATGCATAGCAACGAGAGGGGAGAGTGTTGTCTACGTACCCTCGTAGACCGAAGCGGAAGCGTTGACACAACGTAGAGGAAGTAGTCGTACGTTCTCCTCGCGATCCAACCGATCACAGCACCGTTACTCCGGCACCTCCGAGTTCTTGGCACACGTTCAGCTCGATGACGATCCCCGGGCTCCGATCCAGCAAAGCGTCGGGGAAGAGTTCCGTCAGCACGACGGCGTGGTGATGATCTTGATGTGTTACCGGCGCAGGGCTTCGCCTAAGCACTGCAACGATATGACCGAGGTGGAATTTGGTGGAAGGGGGCACCGCACACGGCTAAGGAACGATCCGTAGATCAACTTGTGTGTCTATGGGGTGCCCCCTGCCCCTGTATATAAAGGATGGAGGAGGAGGAGGCCGGCCAAGGCAAAAGGTGCGGCCAGGATATGGAGTCCTACTAGGACTCCAAGTCCTAGTAGGAGTCCACCAAAAGGGGAGGAAGGGAGAAGGAATAGGAGGAGAAGGAGAGGTGGCCGGCCCCCTTTTCCCTAGTCCAATTCGGACCAGAGGGGAGGGGGGGCGCAGCAGCCTTTTTCCTTTTCCCACTAAAGCCCATCAAGGCCCATTACTTCTCCCGTAATCCCGTAACTCCCCGATACTCCCAAAAATACCCGGATCACTCAGAACCTTTCCGATGTCCGAATATAGTCGTCCAATATATCGATCTTTACGTCTCGACCATTTCGAGACTCCTCGTCGTGTCCCCAATCTCATCCGGGACTCCGAACTCCTTCGGTACATCAAAACTCATAAACTCATAATATAACTGTCATCGAAACCTTAAGCGTGCGGACCCTACGGTTCGAGAACAATGTAGACATGACCGAGACACGTCTCCGGTCAATAACCAATAGCGGGACCTGGATGCCCATATTGGCTCCTACATATTCTACGAAGATCTTTATCGGTCAGACCGCATAACAACATACGTTGTTCCCTTTGTCATCGGTATGTTACTTGCCCGAGATTCGATCGTCGGTATCCAATACCTAGTTCAATCCCGTTACTGGCAAGTCTCTTTACTCGTTCCGTAATACATCATCTCGCAACTAACTCATTGGTTGCAATGCTTGCAAGGCTTTATGTGATGTGCATTACCGAGAAGGCCCTGAGATACCTCTCCGACAATCGGAGTGACAAATCCTAATCTCGAAATACGCCAACCCAATATGTACCTTCGGAGACACCTGTAGAGCACCTTTATAATCACCCAGTTATGTTGTGACGTTTGGTAGCACACAAAGTGTTCCTACGGTAAACGGGAGTTGCATAATCTCATAGTTAAAGGAACATGTATAAGTCATGGATAAAAGCAATAGCAACATACTAAACGATCGGGTGCTATGCTAATGGAATGGGTCATGTCAATCAGATCATTCAACTAATGATGTGATCTCGTTAATCAAATAACAACTCTTTGTTCATGGCTAGGAAACATAACCATCTTTGATTAATGAGCTAGTCAAGTAGAGGCATACTAGTGACACTGTTTGTCTATGTATTCACACATGTATTATGTTTCCAGTTAATACAATTCTAGCATGAATAATAAACATTTATCATGAATTAAGGAAATAAATAATAACTTTATTATTGCCTCTAGGGCATATTTCCTTCAGTCTCCCACTTGCACTAGAGTCAATAATCTAGTTCACATCGCCATGTGATTTATCAGCAATAGTTCACATCACCATGTGATTAACACCCATAGTTCACATCGATATGTGACCAACACCCAAAGGGTTTACTAGATTCAGTAATCTAGTTCACATTGCTATGTGATTAACACCCAAAAAGTACTACGGTGTGATCATGTTTTGCTTGTGAGAGAAGTTTAGTCAAGGGTCTGCCACATTCAGATCCGTTATGTATTTTGCAATTTTCTATGTCTACAATGCTCTGCACGGAGCTACTTTAGCTAATTGCTCCCACTTTCAATATGTATCTAGATTGAGACTTAGAGTCATCTATATTAGTGTCAAAACTTGCATCGACGTAACCTTTTACGACGAACCTTTTTGTCACATCCATAATCGAGAAACATATCCTTATTTTACTAAGGATAATTTTGACCGATGTCCAGTGATCTACTTCCTAGATCACTATTGTACTCCCTTGCTTAACACAGTGTAGGGTATACAATAGATCTGGTACATAGCATGGCATACTTTATAGAATCTATGGCTGAGGCATAGGAAATGACTTTCATTCTTTTTCTATCATCTGCCGTGGTCGGGCTTTGAGTCTTACTCAATTTCACACCTTGTAATACAGGCAAGAACTCTTTCTTTGACTGTTCCATTTTGAACTTCTTCAAAATCTTTTCAAGGTATGTACTTATTGAAAAACTTATCAAGCGTCTTGATCTATCTCTATAGATCTTGATGCTCAATATGTAAGCAGCTTCACCGAGGTCCTTCTTCGAAAAACTCCTTTCAAATACTCCTTTATGCTTCACAGAATAATTCTACATTATTTCCGATCAATAATATGTCATTTACATATACTTATCAGAAATGCTGTAGTGCTCCCACTCACTTTCTTGTAAATACAGGCTTCACCGCAAGTCTGTATAAAACTCTATGCTTTGATCAACTTATCAAAGCGTATATTCCAACTCCGAGATGCTTGCACCAGTCCATAGATGGATCGCTGGAGCTTGCATATTTTGTTAACACCTTCAGGATCGACAAAACCTTCTAGTTGCATCGTATACAACTCTTCTTTAATAAATCCATTAAGGAATGTAGTTTTGTTTATCCATTTGCCGGATTTCATAAAATGCGGCAATTGCTAACATGATTCGGACAGACTTAAGCATAGATACGAGTGAGAAACTCTCATCGTAGTCAACACCTTGAACTTGTCGAAAACCTTTTGCGACAATTCTAGCTTTGTAGATAGTAACACTACTATCAGTGTCCGTCTTCCTCTTCAAGATCCATTTATTTTCTTTGGCTTGCCGATCATCGGGCAAATCCATCAAAGTCCATACTTTGTTCTCATACATGGATCATATCTCAGATTTCATGGCCTCTAACCATTTCGCGGAATCTGGGCTCATCATCGCTTCCTCATAGTTCGCAAGTTCGTCATGGTCTAGTAACATGACTTCCAGAACAGGATTACCGTACCACTCTGGTGCGGATCTCACTCTGGTTTACCTACGAGATTCAGTAGTAACTTGATCTGAAGTTACATGATCATCATCATTAGCTTCCTCACTAATTGGTGTAGTACTCACAAGAACAGATTTCTGTGATGAACTCCTTTCCAATAAGGGAGAAGGTACAATTACCTTATCAAGTTTTCTACTTTCCTCCCACTCACTTCTTTCGAGAGAAACTCCTTCTCTAGAAAGGATCCATTCTTAGCAACAAAAGTCTTGCATTCGGATCTGTGATAGAAGGTGTACCCAACAGTCTCCTTTGGGTATCCTATGAAGACACATTTCTCCGATTTGGGTTTGAGCTTATCAGGATGAAATTTTTCACGTAAGCATCGCAACCCCAAACTTTAAGAAACGACAACTTTGGTTTCTTGCCAAACCATAGTTCAGATTGTGTCGTCTCAACGGACTTAGATGGTGCCCTTTTTAACGTGAATGCAGTTGTCTTTAATGCATAACCCCAAAAACGATAGTGGTAGATCGGTAAGAGACATCATAGATTGTACTATATCCAATAAAGTACTGTTATGACGTTCGGACACACCATTATGCTGTGGTGTTCCAGGTGGCATGAATTTGTGAAACTATTCCACATTGTTTTAATTGAAGACCAAACTCGTAACTCAAATATTTGTCTCCGCGATCAGATCGTAGAAACCTTATTTTCTTGTCACGATGATTTTCACTTCACTCTAAAATTCTTTGAACTTTTCAAACGTTTCAGACTTATGTTTCATCAAGTAGATATACCCATATCTGCTCAAATCATCTGTGAAGGTTAGAAAATAATGATACTTGTCGCGAGCCTTAATATTCATCGGACCATATACATTAGTATGTATGATTTCCAACAAATCTGTTGCTTGCTCCATTGTTCCGGAGAACGGCGTTTTAGTCATCTTGCCCAAGAGGCATGGTTCGCAAGCATCAAGTGATTCATAATCAAGTGATTCCAAAATTCCATCAGCATGGAGTTTCTTCATGCGCTTTACACCAATATGACCTAAACGGTTGTGCCACAAATAGGTTGCACTATCATTATTAACTTCGCATCTTTTTGGTTTCAATATTATGAATATGTGTATCACTACGATCGAGATCCAATGAACTATTTTCATTGGTGTGTATGACCATAGAAGGTTTTATTCATGTAAACAGAACAACAATTGTTCTCTAACTTAAATGAATAACTGTATTGCAATTAACATGATCAAATCATATTCATGCTCAACGCAAACACCAAATAACACTTATTTAGTTTCAACACTAATCCCAAAAGTATAGGGAGTGTGTGATGATGATCATATCAATCTTGGAACCACTTCCAACACACATCGTCACATTGCCCTTTAACTAGTCTTTGTTCATTCTGCAACTCCCGTTTCGAGTTACTAAATTTTAGCAACTGAACTAGTACCAAATACTGAGGGGTTGCTATGAACACTAGTAAAGTACACATCAATAACATGTATATCAAATATACTTATGTTCACTTTGCCATCCTTCTTATCCGCCAATCACTTGGGGTAGTTCCGCTTCCAGTGACCAGTCCCTTTGCAGTAGAAGCACTTAGTCTCAGGCTTAGGACCATACTTGGGCTTTTTCACTTGAGCAGCAACTTGCTTGCCGTTCTTCTTGAAGTTCCCCTTCTTTCCTTTTGCCCTTTTCTTGAAACTAGTGATCTTGTCAACCATCAACACTTGATGTTTTTCTTTGATTTCTACCTTCGCTGATTTTAGCATCGCGAAGAGCTTGGGAATATTTTCCGTTATCCCTTGCATATTATAGTTCATCACGAAGTTCTACTAACTTGGTGATGGTGACTAGAGAATTCTGTCAATCACTATCTTATCTGGAAGATTAACTCCCACTTGATTCATGCGATTGTAGTACCCAGACAATCTGAGCACATGCTCACTAGTTGAGCGATTCTCCTCCATCTTTTAGCTATAGAACTTGTTGGAGACTTCATATCTCTCAACTCGGGTATTTGCTTGAAATATTAACTTCAACTCCTAGAACATCTCATATGCTCCATGACGTTCAAAACGTCTTTGAAGTCCCGATTCTAAGCCGTTTAAGCATGGTGCACTAAACTTATTAAGTAGTCATCATATTGAGCTAGCATAACGTTCATAACGTCTGCATCTGCTCCTGCAATAGGTCCGTCACCTAGCGGTGCATCAAGGACATAATTCTTCTGTGCAGCAATGAGGATAAACCTCAGATCACGGATCCAATCCGCATCATTGCTACTAACATTTTTCAACACAATTTTCTCTAGGAACATATCAAAATAAACACAGGGAAGCAACAATGCGAGCTATTGATCTACAACATAGATATGCTAATACTACCAGGACTAAGTTCATGATAAATTAAAGTTCAATTAATCATATTACTTAAGAACTCCCACTTAGATAGACATCCCTCTAATCTTCTAAGTGATCACGTGATCCAAATCAACTAAACCATGTCCGATCATCACGTGAGATGGAGTAGTTTCAATGGTGAACATCACTATGTTGATCATATCTACTATATGATTCACGCTCGACCTTTCGGTCTCCGTGTTCCGAGGCCATATCTGTTATATGCTAGGCTCGTCAAGTATAACCTGAGTATTCCGCGTGTGCAACTGTTTTGCACCCGTTGTATTTGAACGTAGAGCCTATCACACCCGATCATCACGTGGTGTCTCAGCACGAAGAACTTTCGCAACGGTGCATACTCAGGGAGAACACTTCTTGATAATTTAGTGAGAGATCATCTTATAATGCTACCGTCAATCAAAGCAAGATAAGATGCATAAAAGGATAAACATCACATGCAATCAATATAAGTGATATGATATGGCCATCATCATCTCGTGCTTGTGATCTCCATCTCCGCAGCACCGTCATGATCACCATCGTCACCGGCGCGACACCTTGATCTCCATCGTAGCATCGTTGTCGTCTCGCCAATCTTATGCTTCCACGACTATCACTACCGCTTAGTAATAAAGTAAAACATTACATCGCGATTGCATTGCATACAATAAAGCGACAACCATATGGCTCCTGCCAGTTGCCGATAACTCGGTTACAAAACATGATCATCTCATACAATAAAATTTAGCATCATGTCTTGACCATATCACATCACAACATGCCCTGCAAAAACAAGTTAGACATCCTCTACTTTGTTGTTGCAAGTTTTACGTGGCTGCTACGGGCTTAAGCAAGAACTCATCTTACCTACGCATCAAAACCACAACGATAGTTTGTCAAATAGACTCCGTTTTAACCTTCTCAAGGACCGGGCGTAGCCACACTCGGTTCAACTAAAGTTGGAGAGACATTCTTCCGCAAGCCATCTATGTGCAAAGCACGTTGAGGGAACCGGTCTCGCGTAAGCGTACGCGTAAGGTTGGTCCGGATCGTCTCGTCCAACAATACCGCTGAATCAAAGTATGACATGCTGGTAGGCAGTATGACTTGTATCGTCCACAACTCACTTGTGTTCTACTCGTGCAAATAACATCATACCATAAAAACCTAGGCTCTGATACCACTGTTGGGGAACGTAGTAATTTCAAAAATTTCCTACGCACACGCAAGATCATGGTGATGCATAGCAACGAGAGGGGAGAGTGTTGTCTACGTACCCTCGTAGACCGAAGCGGAAGCGTTGACACAACGTAGAGGAAGTAGTCGTACGTTCTCCTCGCGATCCAACCGATCACAACACCGTTACTCCGGCACCTCCGAGTTCTTGGCACACGTTCAGCTCGATGACGATCCCCGGGCTCCGATCCAGCAAAGTGTCGGGGAAGAGTTCCGTCAGCACGACGGCGTGGTGACGATCTTGATGTGTTACCGGCGCAGGGCTTCGCCTAAGCACTGCAACGATATGACCGAGGTGGAATTTGGTGGAAGGGGGCACCGCACACGGCTAAGGAACGATCCGTAGATCAACTTGTGTGTCTATGGGGTGCCCCCTGCCCCTGTATATAAAGGATGGAGGAGGAGGAGGCCGGCCAAGGCAAAAGGTGCGGCCAGGATATGGAGTCCTACTAGGACTCCAAGTCCTAGTAGGAGTCCACCAAAAGGGGAGGAAGGGAGAAGGAATAGGAGGAGAAGGAGAGGTGGCCGGCCCCCTTTTCCCTAGTCCAATTCGGACCAGAGGGGAGGGGGGGCGCAGCAGCCTTTTTCCTTTTCCCACTAAAGCCCATCAAGGCCCATTACTTCTCCCGTAATCCCGTAACTCCCCGATACTCCCGAAAATACCCGGATCGCTCAGAACCTTTCCGATGTCCGAATATAGTCGTCCAATATATCGATCTTTACGTCTCAACCATTTCGAGACTCCTCGTCATGTCCCCAATCTCATCCGGGACTCCGAACTCCTTCGGTACATCAAAACTCATAAACTCATAATATAACTGTCATCGAAACCTTAAGCGTGCGGACCCTACGGTTCGAGAACAATGTAGACATGACCGAGACACGTCTCCGGTCAATAACCAATAGCGGGACCTGGATGCCCATATTGGCTCCTACATATTCTACGAAGATCTTTATCGGTCAGACCGCATAACAACATACGTTGTTCCCTTTGTCATCGGTATGTTACTTGCCCGAGATTCGATCGTCGGTATCCAATACCTAGTTCAATCTCGTTACTGGCAAGTCCCTTTACTCGTTCCGTAATACATCATCTCGCAACTAACTCATTGGTTGCAATGCTTGCAAGGCTTTATGTGATGTGCATTACCGAGAAGGCCCTGAGATACCTCTCCGACAATCGGAGTGACAAATCCTAATCTCGAAATACGCCAACACAATATGTACCTTCGGAGACACCTGTAGAGCACCTTTATAATCACCCAGTTACGTTGTGACGTTTGGTAGCACACAAAGTGTTCCTACGGTAAACGGGAGTTGCATAATCTCATAGTTAAAGGAACATGTATAAGTCATGGATAAAAGCAATAGCAACATACTAAACGATCGGGTGCTATGCTAATGGAATGGGTCATGTCAATCAGATCATTCAACTAATGATGTGATCTCGTTAATCAAATAACAACTCTTTGTTCATGGCTAGGAAACATAACCATCTTTGATTAATGAGCTAGTCAAGTAGAGGCATACTAGTGACACTGTTTGTCTATGTATTCACACATGTATTATGTTTCCAGTTAATACAATTCTAGCATGAATAATAAACATTTATCATGAATTAAGGAAATAAATAATAACTTTATTATTGCCTCTAGGGCATATTTCCTTCAATTAGTTATGATGCTGTGTGGAAAACCCAAGCGAAAAATCACCTTTTTCATAAACTGGACCGTCGTGGCTGCATCACACTTACTGACCGGCTCCGCCTCAACCCATTTTGTAAACTTGTCAACCACCACCAAGAGGTGCGTCTTTTTGTCCTTAGACCTTTTGAAAGGCCCGACCATATCAAGCCCCCAGACTGCAAATGGCCAAGTAATTGGGATCATCGGCAATTCTTGAGCCGGTACATGGGCTCGTCGTGAGAACTTCTGACATCCATCACATTTACTGACTAGATCTTCTTCATCAGCATGAGCCGTCAGCCAATAAAACCCATGACGGAAAGCTTTGGCCACCAGAGACTTTGAACCGGCATGATGACCACAATCGCCTTCATGAATCTCATGAAGGATCTCCTGACCCTCCGCAGGTGACACGCAACGTTGAAACGCCCCAGTGACGCTACAGTGATGTAACTCGCCATTAACAATTGTCATGGACTTGGACCGCCGGAAGATTTGTCTTGCCAATGTCTCATATTCAGGCAACTCTCCCCTGGTCATGTAAGCCAAATAAGGCACCGTCCAATCCGGGATAACATGGAGAGCCGCCACCAGCTGTGCCTCCGGTTCTGGTATTACCAGATCTTCCTCTGTAGGTAACTTAATAGAAGGATTATGCAAAACATCAAGAAAGGTGTTAGGCGGCACCGGCTTACGCTGAGATCCCAGCCGACTTAAGGCATCAGCCGCCTCATTCTTCCTTCGATCAATGTGTTCCACCACATAACCCTTGAAATGTCCAGCCACAACATCAACTTCATGACAGTAAGCCGCCATAAGGGGATCTTTAGAGTCCCACTTGCCTGACACCTGTTGAGCCACCAGGTCTGAGTCTCCTAAACATCTCACCCGGCTCAAGTTCATCTCTTTGGCCATCCGGAGACCATGGAGTAAGGCCTCGTACTCAGCTGCATTGTTAGTACAAGGAAACATAAGTTGGAGCACATAACAGAATTTGTCACCTCGAGGGAAAGTTAACACAACTCCAGCCCCCGAGCCTTCCAACTGTCTGGACCCGTCAAAGTGAATAGTCCAATATTTGTTATCGGGTTTCTCCTCAGGTGCCTGTAGCTCTGTCCAGTCATTGATGAAATCCACCAAGGCTTGAGATTTAATGGCAGTGTGTGGTGCGTACTTCAGACCATGAGGCCCGAGCTCAATAGCCCACTTGGCGACTCGTCATGTAGCCTCTCTGTTCTGCATAATGTCTCCCAAGGGGGCAGAACTCACCATAGTGATAGGATGACCTTGAAAATATTGCTTCAGCTTCCGGCTTGCCATAAACACCCCGTAAACAAGTTTCTGCCAATGAGGATATCTTTGCTTTGACTCGATGAGCACCTCACTGACATAATAAACCGGTCGTTGAACTAGATGTTCCTTACCAGCCTCCTTGCGCTCTACCACGATTGCAACACTGACGGCTCGTGAATTAGCAGCCACATATAATAGCAAGGGCTCTTTGTCGATGGGAGCTGCAAGAACTGGCGGCTCAGATAACTGCCTCTTCAAATCCTCAAAAGCAGCATTAGCAGCATTACTCCGGACAAAAGTGTCTGCCTTCTTCATCAGTTGGTACAGCGGTAGGGCCTTCTCACCTAGACGGCTTATGAACCGGCTTAAAGCAGCAACACGACTCGCCAATCGCTGAACATCATTGATACAAGCCGGTTTAGCCAAAGAAGTGATCGCTTTGATCTTCTCCGGATTAGCTTCAATGTCCCTATTTGAGACCAAGAATCCGAAAAGCTTGCATGTAGGCACACCAAATACACACTTCTCCGGGTTAAGCATCATCTTGTAAACCCGGAGGTTATCAAAGGTTTCTCTGAGATCAGATATCAAGGTTTCCGTCTCTCTGGACTTCACCACTATGTCATCCACATAAGCATGAACATTACGCCCAATCTGATTGTGGAGACAATTATGTACGCACAGCTGATAAGTCGCCTGGGCACTCTTGAGCCCAAAAGGCATAGACACATAGCGGAAGGCTCCAAACGGAGTGATGAAAGCCGTCTTCTCCTGGTCCTTAATTGCCATCTTGATCTGATGATAACTAGAGTAAGCATCCAAAAAACTCAAACGCGCACAACCCGCCGTAGCATCAATGATTTGATCAATGCGGGGGAGAGCGAAAGGATCAGCCGGACAAGCCTTATTCAAGTCCGTGTAATCCACACACATCCGCCATGTTCCGTTTTTCTTGAGCACGAGCACTGGGTTAGCCAACCACTCCGGGTGAAAACTTCAACAATGAACCCAGCTGCCAAGAGCCGGGCGACCTCCTCTCCTATAGCATTTCGTTGTTCCTCATTGAATCGCAGCAGAAACTGCGTGACCGGCTTATACTTCGGATCAATATTAAGAGTGTGCTCAGCGAGTCCTCTCGGTACACCCGACATATCAGAAGGTTTCCATGCAAAGATGTCCCGGTTCTCACGGATGAACTCGATGAGCGTGCTTTCCTATTTAGGATCCAAGTTGGCACTGATGCTGAATTGCTTAGACAAATCGCCTAGAGTAAAATGCTTAGTCTCTGCAGCCGACTTAAACTTCATGGTCAGTGTTGGGGAACGTAGTAATTTCAAAAAAAATCCTACGCACACGCAAGATCATGGTGATGCATAGCAACAAGAGGGGAGAGTGTTGTCTACGTACCCTCGTAGATCGAAAGCGGAAGCATTATATCAACGTGGTTGATGTAGTCGTACGTCTTCACGATCCGACCGATCCAAGCACCGTTACTCCGGCACCTCCGAGTTCTTGGCACACGTTCAGCTCGATGACGTTCCCCGGGCTCCGATCCAGCAAAGCTTCGGGGAAGAGTTCCGTCAGCACGACGGCGTGGTGACGATATTGATGTTCTACTGTCGCAGGGCTTCGCCTAAGCACCGCTACAATATGACCGAGGTGGAATATGGTGGAGGGGGGCACCGCACACGGCTAAGGAACGATCTCAATGATCAACTTGTGTGTCCTTGGGTTGCCCCCCTGCCCCCGTATATAAAGGAGCAAGGGGGAGGCCGGCCGGCCTAGAGAGGCGCGCCAAGGGAGGGGGGAGTCCTCCTCCTAGTAGGAGTAGGACTCCCCTTTCCTAGTCCAGCTAGGAGGGGGAAGGGGGGAAGGAAGGAGAGGGAGAGGGAGAGGGAAAGGGGGGCCGCGCCCCCCCTCCTTGTCCAATTCGGACTCCTCATGGGGGGGCGCGCCACCTCCTGGCGCAGCCCTCTCTCTCCCCTCGCGGCCCAATAAGGCCCATACTTCCCCCGGGGGGTTCCGGTAACCCCTCCGGCACTCAGGTAATATCCGAAACCTCTCGGAACCATTCCGATGTCCGAACATAGCCGTCCAATATATCAATCTTTATGTCTCGACCATTCCGAGAATCCTCGTCATGTCTGTGATCACATCCGGGACTCCAAACTCCTTCGGTACATCAAAATGCATAAACTCATAATAACTATCATCGTAACCTTAAGTGTGCGGACCCTACGGTTCGAGAACAATGTAGACATGACCGAGACACGTCTCCGGTCAATAACCAATAGCGGGACCTGGATGCCCATATTGGCTCCTACATATTCTACGAAGATCTTTATCGGTCAGACCGCATAACAACATACGTTGTTCCCTTTGTCCATCGGTATGTTACTTGCCCGAGATTCGATCGTCGGTATCCAATACCTAATTCAATCTCGTTACTGGCAAGTCTCTTTACTCGTTCCGTAATACATCATCCCGCAACTAACTCATTAGTTGCAATGCTTGCAAGGCTTAAGTTATGTGCATTACCGAGAGGGCCCAGAGATACCTCTCCCACAATTGGAGTGACAAATCCTAATCTCGAAATACGCCAACCCAACATCTACCTTTGGTGACACCTGTAGTACTCCTTTATAATCACCCAGTTACGTTGTGACGTTCGGTAGCACCCAAAGTGTTCCTCCGGCAAACGGGAGTTGCATAATCTCATAGTCAAAGGAACATGTATAAGTCATGGATAAAAGCAATAGCAACATACTAAACGATCGGGTGATATGCTAATGGAATGGGTCATGTCAATCAGATCATTCAACTAATGATGTGACCTTGTTAATCAAATGACAACTCCTTTTGTCTATGGTTAGGAAACTTTACCATCTTTGATTAACAAGCTAGTCAAGTAGAGGCATACTAGTGACACTCTGTTTGTCTATGTATCCACACATGTATTATGTTTCCGGTTAATACAATTCTAGCATGAATAATAAACATTTATCATGATATGTAAGGAAATAAATAATAACTTTATTATTGCCTCTAGGGCATATTTCCTTCAGTCTCCCACTTGCACAAGAGTCAATAATCTAGATTATACAGTAATGATTCTATCACCCATGGAGTCTTGGTGTTGATCATGTTTTGCCCGTGGAAGAGGCTTAGTCAACGGGTCTGCCACATTCAGATCCGTATGTATCTTGCAAATCTCTATGTCTCCCACCTGGACCAAGTCCCGCATGGAATTGAAGCGTCTCTTGATGTGCTTTGTTCTCTTGTGAAATCTGGATTCCTTCGCCAAGGCAATTGCTCCAGTATTGTCACAAAAGATTTTCATTGGACCCGATGCACTAGGTATGACACCTAGATCGGATATGAACTCCTTCATCCAGACTCCTTCACTTGCTGCTTCCGAAGCAGCTATGTACTCCGCTTCACATGTAGATCCCGCCACGACGCTTTGTTTAGAACTGCACCAACTGACAGCTCCACCGTTTAATGTAAATACGTATCCGGTTTGCGATTTTGAATCGTCCGGATCAGTGTCAAAGCTTGCATCAACGTAACCCTTTACGATGAGCTCTTTATCACTTCCATACACGAGAAACATTTCCTTAGTCCTTTTCAGGTACTTCAGGATATTCTTGACCGCTGTCCAGTGATCCACTCCTGGATTACTTTGGTACCTCCCTGCTAAACTTATAGCAAGGCACACATCAGGTCTGGTACACAGCATTGCATACATGATAGAGCCTATGGCTGAAGCATAGAGAACACCTTTCATCTTCTCTCTATCTTCTGCAGTGGTCGGGCATTGAGTCTTACTCAACTTCACACCTTGCAATACAGGCAAGAACCCTTTCTTTGCTTGATCCATTTTGAACTTCTTCAAAATCTTGTCAAGGTATGTGCTTTGTGAAAGTCCAATTAAGCGTCTTGATCTATCTCTATAGATCTTAATGCCCAATATGTAAGCAGCTTCACCGAGGTCTTTCATTGAAAAACTCTTATTCAAATATCCCTTTATGCTATCCAGAAATTCTATATCATTTCCAATCAGTAATATGTCATCTACATATAATATCAGAAATGCTACAGAGCTCCCACTCACTTTCTTGTAAATACAGGCTTCTCCAAAAGTCTGTACAAACCCAAATGCTTTGATCACACTATCAAAACGTTTATTCCAACTCTGAGATGCTTGCACCAGTCCATAGATGGATCGCTGGAGCTTGCATACTTTGTTAGCTCCCTTTGGATCGATAAAACCTTCTGGTTGCATCATATACAACTCTTCTTCCAGAAACCCATTAAGGAATGCAGTCTTTACATCCATTTGCCAAATTTCATAATCATAAAATGCGGCAATTGCTAACATGATTCGGACAGACTTAAGCATCGCTACGGGTGAGAAGGTCTCATCATAGTCAATCCCTTGAACTTGTCAAAAACCCTTTGCGACAAGTCGAGCTTTGTAGACAGTAACATTACCGTCGGCGTCAGTCTTCTTCTTAAAGATCCACTTGTTCTCTATTGCTTGCCGACCCTCGGGCAAGTCAACCAAAGTCCATACTTTGTTTTCATACATGGATCCCATCTCAGATTTCATGGCTTCAAGCCATTTTGCGGAATCTGGGCTCACCATCGCTTCTTCATAGTTCATAGGTTCGTCATGATCTAGTAGCATGATTTCCAGAATAGGACTGCCGTACCACTCTGGTGCGGATCTCACTCTGGTTGATCTACGAGGTTCAGCAGTTACTTGATCTGAAGTTTCATGATCATCATCACTAACTTCTTGTCTGATTGGTGTAGATGTCACAGAAACCGGTTCCTGTGATGTACTACTTTCCAATAAGGGAGCAGGTACAGTTACCTCATCAAGTTCTACTTTCCTCCCACTCACTTCTTTCGAGAGAAACTCCTTCTCTGGAAAGGATCCATTTTTAGCAACAAATGTCTTGCCTTCGGATCTGTGATAGAAGGTGTACCCAACTGTTTCCTTTGGGTATCCTATGAAGACACATTTCTCCGATTTGGGTTCGAGCTTATTAGGTTGAAGCTTTTTCACATAAGCATCGCAGCCCCAAACTTTAAGAAACGACAACTTTGGTTTCTTGCCAAACCATAGCTCATAAGGTGTCGTCTCAACGGATTTTGACGGTGTCCTATTTAACGTGAATGCGGCCGTCTCTAGAGCATAACCCCAAAACGATAGCGGTAAATCTGTAATAGACATCATAGATCGCACCATATCTAGTAAAGTGCGATTATGACGTTCGGACACACCATTGTGCTGTGGTGTTCCGGGTGGCGTGAGTTGCGAAACTATTCCGCATTGTTTCAAATGTAGACCAAACTCGTAACTCAAATATTCTCCTCCACGATCAGATCGTAGAAACTTTATTTTCTTGTTACGATGATTTTCAACTTCACTCTGAAATTCTTTGAACTTTTCAAATGTTTCAGACTTGTGTTTCATTAAGTAGATATACCCATATCTGCTTAAATCATCTGTGAAGGTGAGAAAATAACGATATCCGCCACGAGCTTCAATATTCATCGGACCACATACATCTGTATGTATGATTTCCAATAACTCTGTTGCTCTCTCCATAATACCGGAGAATGGTGTTTTAGTCATCTTGCCCATGAGGCACGGTTCGCAAGTACCAAGTGATTCATAATCAAGTGGTTCCAAAAGTCCATCAGTATGGAGTTTCTTCATGCGCTTTACACCGATATGACCTAAACGGCAGTGCCACAAATAAGTTGCACTATCATTATTAACTCTGCATCTTTTGGCTTCAACATTATGAATATGTGTATCACTACTATCGAGATTCATCAAAAATAGACCACTCTTCAAGGGTGCATGACCATAAAAGATATTATTCATATAAATAGAACAACCATTATTCTCTGATTTAAATGAATAACCGTCTCGCATCAAACAAGATCCAGATATAATGTTCATGCTCAATGCTGGCACCAAATAACAATTATTTAGGTCTAATACTAATCCCGAAGGTAGATGTAGAGGTAGCGTGCCGACCGCGATCACAACGACTTTGGAACCATTTCCCACGCGCATCGTCACCTCGTCCTTTGCCAGTGTTCGCTTAATCCATAGTCCCTGTTTCGAGTTGCAAATATTAGCAACAGAACCAGTATCAAATACCCAGGTGCTACTGTGAGCTCTAGTAAGGTACACATCAATAACATGTATATCACATATACCTTTGTTCACCTTGCCATCCTTCTTGTCCGCCAGATACTTGGGGCAGTTCCGCTTCCAGTGACCAGTCTGCTTGCAGTAGAAGCACTCAGTTTCAGGCTTAGGTCCAGACCTGGGTTTCTTCGCTTGAGCAGCAACTTGTTTGCTGTTCTTCTTGAAGTTCCCCTTCTTCTTCCCTTTGCCCTTCTTCTTGAAACTAGTGGTCTTATTGACCATCAACACTTGATGCTCCTTCTTGATTTCTACCTCCGCAGCCTTTAGCATTGCGAAGAGCTCGGGCATAGTCTTATCTATCCCTTGCATATTATAGTTCATCACGAAGCCTTTGTAGCTTGGTGGCAGTGATTGAAGAATTCTGTCAATGACACAATCATCCGGAAGATTAACTCCCAGTTGACTCAAGTGATTGTAATACCCAGACATTCTGAGTATGTGCTCACTGACAGACCCATTCTCTTCCATCTTGCAGCTATAGAACTTATTGGAGACCTCATATCTCTCAATCCGGGCATTTTGTTTGAATATCAACTTCAACTCCTGGAACATCTCATATGCTCCATGGTTCTCAAACCGTCGTTGAAGTCCCGGTTCTAAGCCGTAAAGCATGGCACACTGAACTATCGAGTAGTCATCAGCTTTGCTCTGCCAGACGTTCATAACATCTGGTGTTGCTCCAGCAGCAGGCCTGGCACCTAGCGGTGCATCCAGGACGTAATTCTTCTGTGCAGCAATGAGGATAATCCTCAAGTTACGGACCCAGTCCGTGTAATTGCTACCATCATCTTTCAACTTTGCTTTCTCAAGGAACGCATTAATATTCAACGGAACAACAGCACGAGCCATCTATCTACAATTAACACAAACAAGCAAGATACTATCAGGGACTAAGTTCATGATAAATTTAAGTTCAATTAATCATATTACTTAAGAACTCCCACTTAGATAGACATCCCTCTAATCTTCTAAGTGATCACGTGATCCAAATCAAACTAAACCATAACCGATCATCACGTGAAATGGATTAGTTCTCAATGGTGAACATCATCATGTTGATCATATCTACTATATGATTCACGCTCGACCTTTCGGTCTCCGTGTTTCGAGGCCATATCTGCATATGCTAGGCTCGTCAAGTATAACCCGAGTATTCCGCGTGTGCAAAACTGGCTTGCACCCGTTGTAGATGGACGTAGAGCTTATCACACCCGATCATCACGTGGTGTCTGGGCACGACGAACTTTGGTAACGGTGCATACTCGGGAAGAACACTTCTTGATAATTTAGTGAGAGATCATCTTATAATGCTACCGTCAATCAAAGCAAGATAAGATGCATAAAAGATAAACATCACATGCAAATCAATATAAGTGATATGATATGGTCATCATCATCTTGTGCTTCGTGATCTCCATCTCTGCAGCACCATCATGATCACCATCGTCACCGGCGCGACACCTTGATCTCCATCGTAGCATCGTTGTCGTCTCGTCAATCTTATGCTTCTACGACTATCGCTACC
Source organism: Aegilops umbellulata (assembly GCA_032464435.1). Taxonomy (NCBI): domain Eukaryota; kingdom Viridiplantae; phylum Streptophyta; class Magnoliopsida; order Poales; family Poaceae; genus Aegilops; species Aegilops umbellulata. The sequence goes on from CP136056.1 coordinate 85,074,369, forward strand.
GCTTAGTGATAAAGTAAAGCATTACAGGGCGATTGCATTGCATACAATAAAGCGACAACCATACGGCTCCTGCCAGTTGCCGATAACTCGGTTACAAAAATGATCATCTCATACAATAAAATATAGCATCATGTCTTGACCATATCACATCACAACATGCCCTGCAAAAACAAGTTAGACGTCCTCTACTTTGTTTGTTGCAAGTTTTACGTGGCTGCTACGGGCTTTAAGAAAGAACTCATCTTACCTACGCATCAAAACCACAACGATAGTTTGTCAAATAGACTCCGTTTTAACCTTCTCAAGGACCGGGCGTAGCCACACTTGGTTCAACTAAAGTTGGTGAGACACTCTCCCGCAAGCCATTTGTGTGCAAAGAACGTCGAGGGAACCGGTCTCGCGTAAGCGTACGCATAAGGTTGGTCCGGGTCGTCTCATCCAACAATACCGCTGAACCAAAGTATGACATGCTGGTAGGCAGTATGACTTGTATCGTCCACAACTCACTTGTGTTCTACTCGTGCAAATAACATCAAACCATAAAAACCTAGGCTCGGATGCCACTGTTGGGGAACGTAGTAATTTCAAAAAAATTCCTACGCACACGCAAGATCATGGTGATGCATAGCAACGAGAGGGGAGAGTGTTGTCTACGTACCCACGTAGAACGAAAGCGGAAGCGTTATATCAACGCGGTTGATGTAGTCGTACGTCTTCACAATCCGACCGATCCAAGCACCGTTACTCCGGCACCTCCGAGTTCTTGGCACACGTTCAGCTCGATGACGTTCCCCGGGCTCCGATCCAGCAAAGCTTCGGGGAAGAGTTCCGTCAGCACGACGGCGTGGTGACGATATTGATGTTCTACTGTCGTAGGGCTTCGCCTAAGCACCGCTACAATATGACCGAGGTGGAATATGGTGGAGGGGGGCACCGCACACGGCTAAGGAACGATCTCAATGATCAACTTGTGTGTCCTTGGGTTGCCCCTCCTGCCCCCGTATATAAAGGAGCAAGGGGGAGGCCGGCCGGCCTAGAGAGGCGCGCCAAGGGAGGGGGGAGTCCTCCTCCTAGTAGGAGTAGGACTCCCCTTTCCTAGTCCAACTAGGAGGGGGAAGGGGGGAAGGAACGAGAGGGAGAGGGAGAGGGAAAGGGGGGCCGCGCCCCCCCTCCTTGTCCAATTCGGACTCCTCATGGGGGGGGGGTGCGCCACCTCCTGGCGCGGCCCTCTCTCTCCCCTCACGGCCCAATAAGGCCCATACTTCCCCCGGGGGGTTCCGGTAACCCCTCCGGCACTCCAGTAATATCCGAAACCTCTCGGAACCATTCCGATGTCCGAACATAGCCGCCCAATATATCAATCTTTATGTCTCGACCATTCCGAGACTCCTCGTCATGTCCGTGATCACATCCGGGACTCCGAACTCCTTCGGTACATCAAAATGCATAAACTCATAATAACTGTCATCGTAACCTTAAGCGTGCGGACCCTACGGTTCGAGAACAATGTAGACATGACCGAGACACGTCTCCGGTCAATAACCAATAGCGGGACCTGGATTCCCATATTGGCTCCTACATATTATACGAAGATCTTTATCGGTCAGACCGCATAACAACATACGTTGTTCCCTTTGTCCATCGGTATGTTACTTGCCCATATCCAATACCTAATTCAATCTCGTTACCGGCAAGTCTCTTTACTCGTTCCGTAATACATCATCCCGCAACTAACTCATTAGTTGCAATGCTTGCAAGGCTTAAGTGATGTGCATTACCGAGAGGGCCCAGAGATACCTCTCCCACAATTGGAGTGACAAATCCTAATCTCGAAATACGCCAACCCAACATCTACCTTTGGTGACACCTGTAGTACTCCTTTATAATCACCCAGTTACGTTGTGACGTTTGGTAGCACCCAAAGTGTTCCTCCGGCAAACGGGAGTTGCATAATCTCATAGTCAAAGGAACATGTATAAGTCATGGATAAAAGCAATAGCAACATACTAAACGATCGGGTGCTATGCTAATGGAATGGGTCATGTCAATCAGATCATTCAACTAATGATGTGACCTTGTTAATCAAATGACAACTCCTTTTGTCTATGGTTAGGAAACTTAACCATCTTTGATTAACAAGCTAGTCAAGTAGAGGCATACTAGTGACACTCTGTTTGTCTATGTATCCACACATGTATTATGTTTCCGATTAATACAATTCTAGCATGAATAATAAACATTTATCATGATATGTAAGGAAATAAATAATAACTTTATTATTGCCTCTAGGGCATATTTCCTTCAGTCGGGTAACTTCAAAGGTTAACTTCTCAGCCCTAGAATCATGCTCGTCTCCAAAGGCCACCTCTAGCTCAATCTTACCGATGGGGTAAGCCGACTTACCAGGCACCACTCCATGGAATACGGTATTGGATGTCTTTAAATTCTTATCAGTTAAGCCCATGTGCCGAAAGGTCTCATAATAGAGGATGTTGATGCTGCTACCTCCATCCATCAGCACCTTAGTGAATTTATAACCACCGACCTGCGGTGCCATCACCAGTGCCAGTTGACCCAGATTATCAACCCGGGGAGGGTGATCCTCCCTACTCCAGATAATGGGCTGTTCCGACCACCTTAAGTAACGAGGGACTGCCGGCTCAACAGAGTTCACAACCCTCTTGTGAATTTTCTGATCACGCTTACACAAACTGGTGGTGAACACGTGATACTGCCCACTATTTAGCTGCTTTGGATGGCTCTGATAACCCGACTACTGCTGCTGTTGACCTCCTTGACCGGACTGCTGCTGGTTATAACCACCCTGGTTTCCCTGAAAACCGGACCCTAAACCGCCGCCCGGGCCATGAAAGCCGCCACCTCCTGAGCCGGCGCCTGGGCCTTGATTGCCATCAAACGTATTGGAATTGTTGAACGCCTTCATGATTGCGCAATCCTTCCATAAGTGAGTTGTTGGCCGCTCCCGGGTGCCGTGTTTTGGACAAGGCTCATTGAGTAGGTGTTCAAGAGATGGACTTGACCCGCCAAACCGAGGTGGTTTTCCCTTGCGTTTCTGATTGTTACCCTGTGCATTGGCCACAAACGCCGGGTTACCGTCCGCCTTACACTTATTGCCTCCTTGATTCGTCGGGTTATGCTGCTGGCCCTTTCCATTACCGCTCTTCTTTCCCTTCCCTGTCTTTTCTTCATCAGACACGGGATCCTTGGTACTATCAGAATCGCCATATTTGACTAAAGCCGCCATTAGCGTCCCCATATCATTGCAATCACGCTTAAGGCGCCCCAGCTTCTGTCTTAGAGGTTCAAAGCGACAATTCTTTTCTAGCATGAGAACGGCTAAGCCGGCATCCATCTTGTCAGATGAATGTATTATATCTTTGACCCGGCGTACCCAATGAGTCGTGGATTCACCTTCCTCCTGCTTACAATTTGTCAAGTCCACAATCGACATAGACTGCTTGCAAGTGTCCTTGAAGTTCTGGATGAAGCGGGCTTTCAGCTCTGCCCATGAACTAATGGAGTTGGGTGGCAAACCCTTTAACCAAGAACGGGCTGTTCCGTCCAACATCATGGTGAAGTATTTAGCCATCGCTGCGTCACTAACCTCTAGCAACTCCATGGCCATCTCATAACTCTTGATCCACGCCCCAGGCTATAAGTCGGCTGTATAATTCGGCACCTTTCGAGGCCCCTTGAAATCCTTGGGTAGACGTACATTACGTAGAGCCGGTACTAGGCAGGGAACTCCTTCGGTTCTAGTAGCAACTCCCGCCTCAACAGAAGTCGTCGGATAAGCCGGTAAGTCCTGCTGAGCTGCTAGTTGAGCCGCCCGTTCGTCCTCCTGACGTATCCGATCATGCACCGGGTTATATCCACCGGTCTGGTTCCGGCGCTGAGCGTTGCTTGACAGGGCCTCTGACTCCATGTGTCTGTTGTAACACGGGCTCCGGTTTTGATGAGGTGGAGCTAACCAGGGTGGAGGAGTTGAATGAATCCTGTCCCGGCTGTAAGAATAAGTCTCTTGCTGGGCCAGAGCCGTCTGGACAAGTTCTCTGATCCTCCGGGTCTCCACGGCTGTCGGATCTTCACCATCCACTAGGAGAGCCGCTAAACGTGCTGATGCTGCGATTAAATTCTCCATGGGGTTGGAGAAGTGACCCGGTGGTATCGGTACATAACGGGGAAGTGCCATATTGCCGTGAAGAGGCGCCGTCACCTGAGGCTGAACCGGGCCCACTGCTCCGGATGTCATAAACTGATTTGCACCTGGCGGGTTACTTGGGCTAGCTCCGGGTGTAGCGAAGAGATTCCGAGGGTCATAAGTCGGAGGTAAACGGGACTGAGTTTTCTGATGTCTCCTCCTCATTACCTCATTAGATGCGTTCAGACTCATCGTGAGCTGAAAAGCCTCTGCCTGAAGCTGTTGTGCCCGTACATCCAAAGCCGCCCACTCTGTTGCCAGTCTAGTATCTTCCGCTGCTAAGGTTTCCTTAGCCTTGGCGATCTCCTCACGAACCTGTGCCACCTCTGCCTCATGCTCAGATTGGTTCGCAGGAATGACTGTAGTGGTTAACAGGGCCGTAAGTTTATCCATGAGATCCATCAGCACCTGAGCCGGTGGGCGCACAGGGCCTCCTGCCCCGGCTGCTCCTAACCCGGACGTTATCGCTGTTGACGCCGTAGAATTTTGGCCGGGTTGAGTGCCAGCCATGAACTCCTGCCCAGTTTGGCGACTCTGAGGGGTCCGGAATAGTGCTGCCATCGGAACAGCCCCCAAGCACACCATCTTGAACTTGGTACAGCGAATCCGTTGAGCAAGCGGATGAGTCACCGTCAGAGAGCACGGCCGGCTCATCATCACCTTCAGATCCTTCAGGAAGTTCACCTCCGTGGATGCAACCCACAAAGGCACGCTTCATGACAGGTTGAGCTCGGGCGGGTCTCGCACGCTAAGCCGTCACGATGAGGTCGGTGCAGTTGTCCGGCTCAGGGCCCGGCTCACCAATCTGGCTGATGAAGACATGAATTCCACCAAAGGGGACCTGGTACCCGTACTCAATTGAGCCGGCGTCGGGGCCCCAGCCTTCATCATCGATGTAGATCTTGCCGCGATGACTCTTGGTCATCTGGCTGACTGCGTATTCCTTGAGCCCTTCGAAGCTGCCCTTCAAGAACTCAAATCCACCGTGCGCTGGCCCCACGGTGGGCACCGAGTGTCGTGGAATTGTCACGGTAGATGTCCTCTTGGAAGGACTTAGTCGTGGAACCATCGCAACTAGGAAGCTTAAAGGGGTTAATCGAGACAAAGGACATGAGAGGTTTATACTAGTTCGGCCCCTTACGGTGAAGGTAAGGCCTATGTCTAGTTTGGTTGGTATTGCTTGATGTTTCGATGACCAGGGAGCGAGATACGCTATGCCCGGCTCTCGATGAGTTGTTTCCTGCCCTAAGCCGTCGGCGGGTCGTCCCCTTATATACACGGGTTGACGCCCTGCGGCCTACAGAGTCCCGGCCGGCTCATAGACAGTGTCCGGCTCGGTGACTAGTTAATCCTGCCTTATAATACAAGTCATGCCATTACGGCGGTTTATCACTATGGGCCTTAAGTCGCCTGTGGGCTTTAGGCCCTTTGTTGAACCGCCATTTTCATGCTTGATCTTGGGGTTCATATGATGAATCGTCTTTGCGTAACCCAGCCCCTCCTGGGCGGCTTACACAAATAGTTATATCCCCAACATGTGGTGTGTTTACCATGTTGTGTGCTTCTTCTCGATAGTTCTCGTTTCGTTGCGATCGTGAGGAATCGTTCGTCTACGCTTGGTTCGCCTCCGTGGCTTCATCTTCTTCATGGACTCGTTCTTCTTCCTTGCGGGATTTCAGGCAAGATGACCGTCACCTTGGATCTCATTACTATCATTGATATGCTAGTTGCTTCGTTCTATCGCTATGTTGCGTTACCTACCACTTGCTCCTCAAGCCTCCCAAATTGCCATGAACCTCTAACCTTTGTCACCCTTCCTAGCAAACCATTGTTTGGCTATGTTACCGCTTTTGCTCAGCCCCTCTTATAGCATTGCTAGTTGCAGGTGAAGATGAAGATTGCTCCATGTTGGATTATGTTTATGTTGGGATATCACAATATCTCTTATATTATTAATGCATCTATATACTTGGTAAAGGGTGGAAGGCTCGGCCTTATGCCTGGTGTTTTGTTCCACTCTTGCCGCCCTAGTTTCCGTCATATCGGTGTTATGTTCCCGGATTTTGCGTCCCTAACGCGGTTAGGTGATTTATGGGACCCCCTTGATAGTTCGCTTTGAATAAAACTCCTCCAGCAAGGCCCAACCTTAGTTTTACATTTGCCTCACCTAGCCCTTTTTCCCTTGGGAGTCGCGCTCTCGAGGGTCATCTTATTTTACATCGCCTCCCCCGGGCCAGTTCTCGTCGTGAGTGCTGGTCCAAATTGTCAGCCGCCGGTGGCCACCAGGGGCAACTCTGGGCTCGCCTACCAGAAGTTTGGACAATCCGGTGTGCCCTGAGAACGAGATATGTGCAGCCCCTATCAGGATTTGTCGACACATCCGGGCGGGTTTGCTGGTCTTGTTTTACCATTGTCGAAAAGTCTTGTAAACGGGATTCCGAGACTGATCGGGTCTTCCCGGGAGAAGGAATATCCTTCGTTGATCACGAGAGCTTATCATGGGCTAAGTTGGGACACCCCTGCAGGGTTTGAACTCTCGAAAGCCGTGCCCGCGGTTATGTGGCAGATGGGAATTTGTTGATATCCGGTTGTGGTAAACTTGAAGTAAACTCTTCTAAAATACATCAACCGTGTGCGTAACCGTGATGGTCTCTTTTCGGGGTTGATCGAGAGGAGAACACGGTTTCTGGGTTATGTCTGACGTAAGTAGGAGTTCAAGATCACTTCTTGATCATTACTAGTTGACGACCGCTTGCTTTGCTTCTCTCCTCGCTCTTATTTGCGTAAGTTATCCACCATACATTGCTTAGTCGCTGCTGCAACCTCACCACTTTACCCCTTCCTCACCCTTTAAGCTTTGCTAGTCTTGATACCCATGGTAATGGGATTGCTGAGTCCTCGTGGCTCACAGATTACAACACCACCAGTTGCAGGTACAGGTTATTCGATGATCATGACGTGAGAGCGATGTTTATTTGTGTTGGAGTTCTTCTTCTGCTTCTTCTTCGATTGAGGGATAGGTTCCTGGTCGGCAGCCTGGGCTAGCAGGGTGGATATTGTTTGAGTTTCTGTTTATGTTTCATACGTAGTCGGATTTTGTTCTCTTGTATGATGTTGTTGTATTCTTGTGACATTGTATGTCGTGGTTGTATCCCCACTATTATGTAATGTTGATGTAATGATATCCACCTTGCAAAAGCGTCTTCAAGATGCGCTTCTATCCTTGGTGGGACCTTTGAGTTCCTTTAGGATAGGATCGCATCTTGGGCGTGACACCCGCCTCCTGTTACCATCCACCTTAGACGCACAATTCGGGACCCCCTACCCGACATCCTCCAGTATTGACACCGACATTGGTGCTTTCATTGAGAATTCCACTGTGCCGTCACCATAAGGCTTGATGGCTCCTTCAATCATCGGTAACGATGCGATCTAGCGCGACGATTTCCTCCCCGGACAGATCTTCGTATTCGGCGGCTTCGCACTGCGGGCCAACTCGCTTGGCCATCTGGAGCAGATCGAGAGCTATGCCCCTGGCCATCAGGTTAGGTTTGGAAGCTTGAACTATACTGCCGACATCCATGGAGACTTGATCTTTGACGAATTCGAGCCCATGTCAGGTGCGCCGCACAGTCACGACGAGCATGACTTAGCTCTGCCGTCGGACAGTCTTCGGGAAATCACACCTGCAACTACTCCGGCCCTCAATCTGGAACAAATTGCGCCGCCTAAGGACGGGTGGATAGACCCCGCCACAAAGGTCGCGCACTCAGCGGCGATAGAGCCGAATACTGAGGTCACTTCCTATGAGACCTGTGTTGCCGGACACTTGGATTCGTCCCCGGCCACGGGCTCCGAGCCGCCTGCATCCGTGCCTATCGAATCCGATTGGGCACCGATCATGGAGTTTACCTCCACATATATCTTTCAGCACTCGCCCTTTGGCGACGTGCTAAACTCGTTGAGGTCTCTCTCCCTGTCAGGATACCCTTGGCCGAACTATGTCCAACTAGAATGGGATGCGGACGACGAAGAAATTCGCTCCCCACCCACCACCCACTTAGTAGCCATTGTCGATGATTTAACCGACATGCTCGATTTTGGCTCCAAAGACATCGACGGTATGGACGACGATGCAGGAGACGAACAGGAACCACCGCCCACAGGGCGCTGGACTGCCACCTTATCACATGATATATACATGGTGGACACACCCAAAGAAGACAATGATGAGGAACGAGAGGATGCAGCAAAGGATAACTCCCTCGAGAAGCAACCAAGGCAATGGCGCAAACGCCGCTCCAAATCCCGCCTTAGCAAAAACAGCGATAATAGCGCAAGAAAGAATGAGACCCCGATAGACTCCAAAGAGCAGGACGAGCCAGCGGATGGCAAACATAGTACAGAGCCACTGTCCGACCACGGCGACGCCGAGGGTAGAAATCATCAGCCTGTCTCCGGAGAGGTGAATAGTCCGGATGACGATATACACATCATCCGGGAAAGGAACTTGGAACAAGAGAACCTCCACAGAAGGCTTATTGCCACCGCGAGGAGTCTTAAGAAGCAGAAACAAAGGCTTAAGGCCGCGCAAAATACACTCGTCAGTAGATGGAACAAAGTGTCGGACACTGCTGAAAAGTACGATGGCAGTCGCCACACAAAGAGTTACCCAAAGCGCTAGCTGCTGCCGGAATTCGATGACGAGGCTTTAGAGCCTACGCAGCCGAAAAATAAAATAGCCAATCAGCTGGATCGACCACCCCGTGGCCGCGATAGGGCGGCTAACGACGTCGGATATAAGCCAGCTGGCGGCTCACGTGAAGACTTGCTCGAAAAAGCAGGTATAACCAGGTCCATCTACGGATCTAGGAAGCGCACCCTGGCACAGAATCAAAACCAAACACTACAACCGTAAGAACGCCACGACACATCCAAATACAGGGGTGCCGCACACCCCCTATGCTTCACCGATGAGGTACTAGATCATGAATTTCCAGAAGGATTCTAACCCGTGAACATAGAGGCGTACGACGGCACGACAGACCCTGGGGTCTGGATTGAGGACTTCATCCTCCATATCCACATGGCTCGCGGAGACGATCTCCACGCCATCAAATACTTGACCCTCGAGTTGAAAGGACCAGCTCGGCACTGGCTGAAGAGCCTCCCCGAAAACACAATTGGAAGTTGGGAGGAGCTTGAGGATGCTTTCAGGGCTAACTTCCAAGGGACCTATGTCCGACCTTCGGACGCAGACGATTTAAGTCATATAATTCAACATCCCGGAGAGTCATCTCGAAAGCTTTGGAACAGATTTCTCACTAAGAAGAATCAAATCGTCGACTGCCCGGACGCCGAAGCCTTAGCAGCTTTCAAAAACAACATCCGAGACGAGTGGCTCGCCAGACACCTCGGCCAAGAAAAACCGAGGACAATGGCAGCCCTAACAAGCCTCATGACCCGCTTTTGCACGGGCGAAGATAGCTGGCTGGCCCGTAGTAGCACCAGCGACCCAGGCACATCCTAAGTCAGGGATGGCAATGGAAAACCACGACGCAGTAAAATCAAGTGTCGAAATAACGAAGACAGCGCAGACAACACCGCGGTAAACTCCGGATTTAGGGGCTCTCGACCCGGTCAGCGGAAAAAGCCTTTCAAAGGCAACAGAGATGGACCGTCCAGCCTAAACAAGATTCTAAACAAATTATGTCAGATTCATGGCACCTTCGATAAACCTGCAAATCACACCCACAGAGAATGCTGGGTCTTCAAGCAGGCCGGCAAGTTAAACGCCGAACACAAGGGGAGGGAGACACCAAGCAAAGACAAGGACAAACCTCGCCAGCAAAACATTGAGGGACAGAAAAAATTCCCACCATAGGTCAAAACAGTGAACATGATTCACGTAACAAAAAGAAGGAGCAAACATGCAATCCGAGACATACGCGCCGTAGAGCCCGTCACCCCTAAGTTCAACCCTTGGTCGGACTGCCCGATCACTTTTGATCGCAGGGATCACCTGACAAGTGTCCGGCACGGAGGATTGGCTGCCTTGGTGCTAGACCCAATTATCGACGGATATCATCTCACCCAAGTCCTCATGGACGGCGGCAGCAGTCTTAATCTGATATATGAGGACACAGACTGCAAAATGGGGATAGACCCAACAAGAATCAGCTAAAGCAATACTACCTTTAAAGGAGTAATACCAGGCCCAGAGGCCCGCTGTACGGGCTCTCTAATACTAGAAGTTTCATTCGGTTCTCCCAACAACTTCCGAAGTGAAAAGTTAACCTTCGATATCGCTCCATTCCGAAGCGGCTATCAAGCACTACTCGGAAGAATAGCCTTCGATCGTTTTAATGCAGTGTCGCATTACGCTTCTCTTAAGCTTAAGATGCCCGATCCACATGGCATCATCATAGTTAACGGAAATTTTGAGTGTTCCTTACGCGCGGAAGAGCGTGTGGCGGCTTTAGCAGCTGAACACTAAACGACCTCTCCAACCAAAATAAATGATTGGTCAACGAGACCGCGGACACGGCTAGACGAGTCTGGCGCATCACTAGATAAACCTGAGATTGGTTCAATGGATATACCTCCATAGGTGATACCAAGGGCTTCCCGCATGTAAAAAGGACTACAATTCGGCTCGACCTTCCTTATCTTGAATTTTAATGGTTTATTGAATAACCAATTTTCCGCACGACAACTTTCACCTAAGTTCTTCTATTTTACAGATGATAATCGTGCTACACCCTTCCAGGATATGGCACAACAGAGACACAGGCGCTGACGTGCAGCAGGGCCCCGCTCAAAGGTTTCTTTTTAGATTAAGACCCTGTGTAAACCTTTTTTACTGTCTCTTGTTGCTTCACACCCTCCGGATACTCAGCATAACCGAGAGGGATGCTGACGTTATTGGCATTTCGTCACGTCAGAATGATGCACATACCTGGACACTCAGGGTTCATTATTAAGGGCGTTACTCAGCCCAGTATATGTTGTAAAGACCGAATACCTTAGGGAGTGTTCGGCGTCGCGAGTTTGGCCTTATATGCATCAGCTTCGAATCATGTCTTTGGTCAAATGTTGGGTTTGCTCGGCTCCCGTGTTTTGCTACCTTACGTTCTGCTCTATCGGCTAAGGTGGCACCGGGAGAACTATTGCGATTGTGCCCTGGTTCATTCGGATGAGCACCTCAGTAGATAAAGCCGAAAACTGACCGTCACGATAAAGCGCGAGGCTGGTCAATCACTCGATGACTTAGCGGAATCTTCGGGATTCCTCCACATTAACGAAGGGTCAGTTTTCCCGGTCACGTACATACGCGCCCCAGACTCGGATGACCGCGGAAGTACCAGGGGCTATATAGTAGCCCCACTGCCAAACTCCTATGGCTAAGTGAAAGTGTTAAAGCAATATAGTCTAATTGCCTCGTTCGTCGCGCTACCACCTCCTTAAGGTACCAAGACATTGGATCAAGTGTGACAACGCGCTTTTGCGAACACCCCGGCATTATATGCATGGGGGCTGAAGCTGACGACTGCAAACTTTAAGGTTATATACATATATACATAAACGGCCGCACAGGAGGCATCATAATACTTTCCGGCAAAAGTATAAACACAACCTTTATAATTTAAATAGCATTGTTTTTACAATCAGGATACATGTCACTTGAACATGACACTCTTCGAGCACTGAGTCTCTATTAAACGAGCACCTTCCAGGACTTCTTCAAAATAGTGCTTAGGGTAAACCTGGCCTACGGCCGGATTCTGGGTTGCAATAGCGGTGGCCTCCATCTCTACCCAGCATGTCTTGACACGGGAAAGAGCCATCCGTGCACCTTCTATGCACGCCGACCTCTTTACAGCGTCGATATGCCACACAGCTTCAAGGAATCGTTGCACAAGACCAAAATAACTATTCGGCCTTGGTCCCTCCGGCCAGAGATGATCCACGACAGACCTCATGGAAAGTCCTGACAACCTATGGAGTTCGGCCCACTCGGCCATTTGCTCATTCAACAGAAGTGGACGCGCCGGAGCATGGAACTGCGATCAGAACGACTTCTCCACTTCGTGATCCTTTTGATCTTTGAAAAACTTGGTCACATCAGGGCACTCACTGCCAAATCCAAATACGCATCTGCAGAACTCCATAATTGATCCATAGGGGCATACTTGGGATCTCCGAACTTCATCTGCAACAAAAAGGGCTTCCCAGTCGTGATATCTCTGGCTTGATGTAGCTCCTCCTTCGCCGCTCTGATCTTAGAGCAGGTGTCCTTGATAGCTACCATGGCTTTCTCCAGGTCCGCCGTCTTCGCTTGGCTTTCCCTTTCAAGACGCTCATAACGGTTGGCGGCACCCTTCAACTCAACAGCCATCTTAGCTATTTTCTCTTTACTCTCGCAATGAGCCGCTTGTTCGGCTCTTAATTCTTCGACCGCCTTCAGGGCAGTAGCATCACTCCTCCTGGCTTGCTCCTTGGCTTGGGCAAGTTCCACCTGAAGGGTCTCCACGGCGGCAGCTCCATCTGCAATCACAACATATTATAGATACTAGCATCATGCCCCTCTTAATATATGTTCACCATCGGAGAATACATACCCTGTGCCTCGTCAAGCCGCGTGTTTACAAGCATGATGTCGGCATCCACCGCATCCAGTTGCCGCTTCAGTTTGGCTAACTCCCCAGTCCGGCTAGCCACCGGGGCCTCAGCGACCTGCACATAAAGGCAACATGATTATTACCTCGGACTATGATCCTCTGTTTGCCGCCTTTTTGACAGCAACCAGAGTCTCAGGGGCTACTATGTGCATAGGGCACACCTAGCGTGTGCGGTACCGTCAAAAAATATACATATTACTTTGCGTACCTTAAAGCCTCTCAGCGGGCTCATAAAAGCTTCATGCAACCCGCTTTCAGCGGATGAAATCTTCTCAACAATCGTACCCATTAATGTACGATGCGCTTCTGAGATAGCCGCTTTCCCCAGAACATTCCTCAGTAAGTCTGGTCGCACACCGGATAGTTCCAGATCTTTCTGTCGCTCCCCCTAGGAGCCAAATACTCCGGACTTCGGGTGGTCGAAGGGTTGCCTTCCGGCCTTGGCGGATCAGGAGAAATCCTTCGTGACGACACCTCAGGGTCGTCCGCCTCATGAAGCGGGGAGGCATGGGGAGGTGTTTCGTTCTCCATCATCTCCGGAAGAAGATCCCCCGAAGACGAACTCTGTCGAGAAGGGCTACGATCCGAACTACAAGACATATGCCTCAGTTATTGTCTTAGGAAATGAAGCAAAATATATTTACTATAAAGTACTTTTATCTAATTACAGCTTGGTGGGGGGCTGATCCTGTTGCGGGCATTGTGCGGGAAGGGTACCCTCCGGGGTAGGACCCCCTGACAAGGATTTCTTCCCTCGTTTGGAAACCGATGTTTCCAAGTCTTCAGAGGCGGTCCTCTTCCTTCCTTGGGGAGAGGGGATTTCAGACTCTTCTCCCTGGTCTGGATGAATAATGAGTGAGGCCCGCTTTCGGCTTCTTTGTTCCTCCCTTTATCTTCCCCTGAGGGCGCTTGATAACGCGCGAGCTCAAGCATTCTGGCTAGTACGGGATCTATTGAGCCTTCGGGAAGGGGGGCCGGACACCTGATCAGCTTCGCCTTTTTTACCCAGTCCCGGTCAATAAGCGACTTTCAGAATGATGTTATGATAAATAAAGAGCAGCATGTTCGGCTGAACAACTACTTACTTGGGTGTCTGGACGATTGCAGTTTAGACCCGCATCCTCGGTGGTGTCTGGACACTTTATTCGTCATTCGACGAACAATTTGTACGTCTCTTTGAGCGTCGCGCTGAAGAAGTGCTGAATAGTTCACGGTCCTTCTGGGTTGAACTCCCACATACGGAGAGGTCGACGTTTGCAAGGCAGGGCTCGACGAACTAGCATGACTTGCATTACCTTGACAAGGCTGACATATCTCTTGAGGAGATTGATGTATAATACACAACCTTCTTCTTGTAGACGTTGTTGGGCCTTCGAGTGCAGAGGTTTGTAGGACAGTAGCAAATTTCCCTCAAGTGGATGACCTAAGATTTATCAATCCGTGGGAGGCGTAGGATGAAGATGGTCTCTCTCAACCAACCCTGCAACCAAATAACAAAGAGTCTCTTGTGTCCCCAACACACCCAATACAATGGTAAATTGTATAGGTGCACTAGTTTGGCGAAGAGATGGTGATACAAGTGCAATGTGGATGGTAGATATAGGTTTTTGTAATCTGAAAATATAAAAACAGCAAGGTAACTAATGATAAAAGTGAGCACAAACGGTATTGCAATGCTTTGAAACAAGGCCTAGGGTTCATACTTTCACTAGTGCAAGTTCTCTCAACAATAATAACATAATTGGATCATATAACTATCCCTCAACATGCAACAAAGAGTCACTCCAAAGTCACTAATAGCGGAGAACAAACAAAGAGATTATGGTAGGGTACGGAACCACCTCAAAGTTATTCTTTCCAATCAATCCGTTGGGCTATTCCTATAAGTGTCACAAACAGCCCTAGAGTTCGTACTCGAATAACACCTTAGGACACAAATCAACCAAAACCCTAATGTCACCTAGATACTCCAATGTCACCTCAAGTATCCGTGGTTATGATTATACGATATGCATCACACAATCTCTGATTCATCTATTCAAACCAACACAAAGTACTTCAAAGAGTGCCCAAAAGTTTCTACCGGAGAATCAAGCCAAAAACGTGTGCCAACCCCTATGCATAGGTTCATGGGCGGAACCCGCAAGTTGATCACCAAAAAATACATTAAGTGAATCACGTGATATCCCATTGTCACCACAGATACGCACGGCAAGACATACATCAAGTGTTCTCAAGTCATTAAAGACTCAATCCGATAAGATTGAAAACTCAATCCAGTACAAGAGAGTAGAGGGGGAGAAGAAACATAAGATCCAACTATAATAGCAAAGCTCGCGATACATCAAGATCGTGCCAAATCAAGAACACGAGAGAGAGAGAGAGAGAGAGAGAGAGAGAGAGAGAGAGAGAGAGAGAGAGATCAAACACATAGCTACTGGTACATACCCTCATCCCCGAGGGTGAACTACTCCCTCATCGTCATGGAGAGCGCCGGGATGGTGAAGATGGCCACCGGTGAGGGTTCCCCCCCTCCGGCAGGGTGCCGGAACAGGGTCCCGATTGGGTTTTGGTGGCTATAGAGGCTTGTGGCGGCGGAACTCCCGATCTATTCTGTTCCCCGATCGTTTTATGGTATATGGGTATATATAGGAGGAAGAAGTACGTCAGGGGAGCCAAGAGGGGCCCACGAGGGTGGAGGGCGCGCCCTAGGGGGGTGGGCGTGCCCCCTACCTCATGGCTCCCTCCTTTCTTTCCTGGCGTGCAATCCAAGTCTATCAGGTTGCTTTCCTTCCAAAAATAACTTCTCCTGAAGGTTTCATTCTGTTTCGACTCCGTTTGATATTCCTTTTCTTCGAAACACTTAAACAAGGGAAAAAACAGGAACTGGCAGTGGGCTCTGGGTCAATAGGTTAGTCCCAGAAATAATATAAAAGTGTTTAATCAAGCCCATAACCATCCAAAACAGATAATATAATAGCATGGAACAATCAAAAATTATAGATACGTTGGAGACGTATCAGCATCCCCAAGCTTAATTCCTGCTCTTCCTCGAGTAGGTAAATGATAAAAACAGAATTTTTGATGTGGAATACTACTTGGTATAATTTCAATGTAATTCTTCTGAATTGTGGTATGAATATTCAGATCCGAAAGATTCAAGATAAAAGTTCATATTGACATAAAAATAATAATACTTCAAGCATACTAACTAAGCAATTATGTCCTCTCAAAATAACATGGCCAAAGAAAGTTCATCCCTACAAAATCATATAGTTTAGTCATGCTCCATTTTCGTCACACAAGAATGCTCTCATCATGCACAATCCCGATGACAAGCCAAGCAATTGTTTCATACTTTAGTAATCTCAAACCTATAAACTTTCACGCAATATATGAGTGCGAGCCATGGACATAGCACTATGGGTGGAATAGAATATGATGATGGGGGTTATGTGGAGAAGACAAAAAAAGGAGAAAGTCTCACATTAACGAGGCTAATCAATGAGCTATGGAGATGCCCATCGATTGATGTTAATGCAAGGAGTAGGGATTGCCATGCAACAGATGCACTAGAGCTATAAATGTATGAAAGCTCAACAAAAGAAACTAAGTGGATGTGCATCCAACTTGCTTGCTCACAAAGACCCAGGGCACTTGAGGAGGCCCATTATTAGAATATACAAGCCAAGTTTTATAACGAAAAATTCCCACTAGTATATGAAAGTGACAAAACAAGAGACTCTCTATCATGAAGATTATGGTGCTACTCTGAAGCACAAGTGTGGTAAAAGGATAGTAACATTGTCCCTTCTCTCTTTTTCTCCCATTTTTTTGGGCCTTCTGTTTTTTCATGGCCTTTCTTTTTTTGGGCCTTCTCTTTTTTTATGGCCTTTCTCTCCTTTTTTATTTTTTTATTCCTCACTTGGGACAATGCTCTAGAAAATGATGATCTTCACACTTCTATTTATTTACAACTCAATGATTACAACTCGATACTAGAACAAAGTATAACTCTATATGAATGCCTCCGACGGTGTACGGAGATATGCAATGAACCAAGAGTGACATATATGAAAGAATAATGAACGGTGGCTTTACCACAAATACTATGTCAACAACATGATCATGCTAAGCAATATGACAATGATGAACGTGTCATGATAAACAGAATGGTGGAAAGTTGCATGGCAAAATATCTTGGAATGGCTATGGAAATGCCATAATAGGTAGGTATGGTGGCTGTTTTGAGGAAGATATAAGGAGGTTTATGTGTGAAAGAGCGTATCATATCACGGGGTTTGGATGCACCGGCGAAGTTTGCACCAACTCTCAATGTGAGAAAGGGCAACGCACGGTACCGAAGAGGCTAGCAATGATGGAAAGGTGAGAGTGCGTATAATCCATGGACTCAAAATTAGTCATAGAGAACTCACGTACTTATTGCAAAAATCTACAAGTCATAAAAAACCAAGCCTACGCGCATGCTCCTAGGGGGATAGATTGGTAGGAAAAGACCACCGCTCGTCCCCGACCGCCACTCATAAGGAAGACAATCAAAGAACACCTCATGTTTCAAATTTGTTACATAACGTTTACCATACGTGCATGCTACGGGACTTGCAAACTTCAACACAAGTATTTCTCTCAATTTCACAACCACTCAACTAGCACAACTTTAATATCATACCTCCATATCTCAAAACAATCATCAGGCATCAAACTTCTCTTAGTATTCAAAACACTCATAAGAAAGTTTTTACTAATCTTGAATATCTAGCATATTAGGATTATTTAAGCAAATTACCATGCTATTTAAGACTCTAAAAATAATCTAAGTGAATCATGATATATCAATAGTTTCTATAAAAACAAATCCACCACCGTGCTCTAAAAGATATAAGTGAAGCACTAGAGCAAACAACAAACTACTCCGAAAGATATAAGTGAAGATCAGTGAGTAGTCGAATAATTATGCAACTATGTGAAGACTCTCCCGTTTTAAGAATTTCAGATCTTGATACTTTATTCAAACAGCAAGCAAAGCGAAATAAAATTACATGTCGCTCCAAGCAAAACACATATCATGTGGTGAATAAAAATATAGCTCCAAGTAAAGTTACCGATGAATGAAGACGAAAGAGGGGATGCCTTCCGGGGCATCCCCAAGCTTAGACGCTTGGTTATCCTTGAATATAACCTTGGGTGCTTTGGGAATCCCCAAGCTTAGGCTCTTGTGACTCCTTATTCCATATTCCATCGAATCTTTACCCAAAACTTGAAAAATTCACAACACAAAACTTAACAGAAAACTCATGAGCTCCGATAGTATAAGGAAATAAATCACCACTTAGGTACTGTTGTGAACTCATTATTTATTTATATTGGTGTTAAACCTACTGTAGTCCAACTTATCTATGATTTATAAACTATTTTACTAGCCATAGATTCATCAAAATAATCAAGCAACACAATGAAAACAAAATCCGTGAAAAACAGAACAGTCTGTAGTAATCTGTATCAAACGTATACTTCTGGAACTCCAAAAATTCTAAAATAAATTCGTGGACCTGACGAATTTGTCTAGTAATCATCTGCAAAAAGAATCAACTAAATATCACTCTCCAGTAAAAAGTTGAAGCAAATCTCGTGAGTGCTAAAGTTTCTGTTTTTTACAGCATGATCATAAAGACTTCACCCAAGTCTTCCCAAAGGTTCTACTTGACACAAACACTAATTAAAACACAAAACCACATCTAAACAGAAGCTAGATGGATTATTTATTACTAAACAGAACCAAAAAGCAAGAAACTAAAATAAAATTGGGTTTCCTCCCAACAAGCGCTAACGTTTAACGCCCCTAGCTAGGCATGATGATTTCAATGATGCTCACATAAAAGATAAGAATTGAAACATAAAGAGAGCATCATGAAGAATATGACTAGCATATTTAAGTCTAACCCACTTCCTATGCATAGGGATTTGTGAGCAAACAACTTATGGGAACAATAATCAACTAGCATAGGAAGGCAAAACAACCATAACTTTAAAACTTTAAGAACATACAGAGGAAACTTGATATTATTGCAATTCCTACAAGCATATGTCCCTCCCTCATAATAATTTTCAGTAGCATCATGAATGAATTCAACAATATAACCAGCACCTAAAGCATTCTTTTCATGATCTACTTGCATAGAAATTTTACTACTCTCCACATAAGCAAAATTCTTCTCATTCGGAATAGTGGGAGTACCATAAAAGACTTGAATACTATAAATTGTTTAGACATTAAAAGAGTAATGTTCAGAAAAAGGGTAATCATAATCATGACAGATTTTATAAATATAATCATCACTACTTTTTATAGCATAAGTTTCATCACAATAATCATCATAAGTAGCAACTTTGTTCTCATCATAATCGATTCAAACCTCTTCCAAGATAGTGGACTCATCACTAAATAAAGTCATGACCTCTCCAAATCCAATTTCATAAATATTATAAGATTCAATATCCTCCAAAATAGTGGGATCATTACTTCCTAAATTTGACACTCTTCCACACCCACTTTCATCAATATAATCATCATAAGTAGGAGGCATGCTATCGTCCTTATAAATTTGCATATCGAAACTTGAGAATCTAAAAATAGCATCTTCATTAAACGTAGCATCCCCAAGCTTAGGACAAACATTAATTGCAGCAAATATATTCTCAAAAACATCATCTTCATCAAACATAACATCCCCAAGCTTGGGCCTTTTCATATCATAAGCATAATCACTCTCATTATTAATAGTGTGGATAGCACCAATAGTATAGCCAACATTATTAGGAAGCGGATTAGGAGCACTCGGGTGCTCCACCCCCCCCCCCTATATTCAAAAATAATTTAATAATTCGAAAAAAAACGCCAAAAAAATCCTGGATATATTTTTGAACCAAATATGACTAGGTATTGTACTCATATAAAAAAATTGTCCAAGGAATGATTCTCGTTAACTTCAGGGCAAAAAAGATAAATTCATGACGACAATATAGCATGAATAGTACTTGTATCTAGCATTTTTTGGGAAATCTTTAACCCCGGATACAATAAAAGTCATTCCCTGTTTAATCTTTTTGTACGAGTACAATACTTGGTCATGTTTGATTCCATAAAAAGTTTCGGGATTTTTTGACTTTTTTTGAATTACTAAATTATTTTTGAATATAGGGGGGCGTAGCACTCGAGAGCTCCTATGCATTTTCGACATTATTATCACATTAATCCAAGCAAGTGCCAAAAAGATTTTCAAGATCATAAGAAGTATCATTATCTTCCCAATCATAATCATCACAACAAGCAATAGGCATAACGAGATCATCATCAAGTGCATCATCTTCCACAATTATTTTTGATTCATATTCATGAGGCACAACAATAATAGGAGCAACATAATTTGGGAGAGTTATCTTTTTACCTCTCTTCCTTTTTATTTTCTTCGTCTTCACCTCATGTGTGGGTTCAATCCTCTTTTTGGTTCTCCTTATTAATGATATTGGTTGAATAGAAGGCTCCTCCTCGTTACCTGATTCATCATAAGAAATAATAGGAGGATATTGGGAAGTCTCTTCCCTTTCATTAGTATTTTCTTCATCTTCTATTTGTTTTCTTTTCTTTATGTAATTGGCAATATAAGGATTTTCAATGCAATTCACCGCACAATACATATAGATCTTCTCTATATCAAAATCAAGAAATCTATCAAGATTAAACTTTGGAATACCCTCAGTTATACGTTTCATTTCTTCATAAACCAAAAGAAGACTAAGCTCTTTATGATGCTCAAGGGTATTCAAGTTATCACAATTTTTGGACACGACTTGATCATGAAACAAGTAGCATTGGAGCTTTAAATGACCATGTTCATTGCAAAGTTCACAAGGATAGCGATTAATATTGAATCTTTCAGCGCAAACATCTAGCCTTTCTTGCAACAATTTAGTTTCTAAGTATGTATGCCTCTTGCAATATCTATATTCCCTATTTGGTGTGTACTTGCAAACCCAATGCACTCCACAAGAATTGACATGCTTATAGGAGACATTTTCATCAACACTAGTGCAATCATCATTAGTACCATGGATATTCAAGGAGTTCATACTAACAACATTGCAATCATGCTTATCATTCAAAGATATAGTGCCAAACATTTTAATGCATTCTTCTTCTAGTACTTTAGCACAATTTTCCTTTCCATCATACTCACGAAAGATATTAAAAAGATGAAGCGTATGAGGCAGACTCAATTCCATTTTTTTTGCAGTTTTCTTTTATAAACTAAACTAGTGCTAAAACAAGAAACAAAAAGATTCGATTACAAGATCTAAAGATATACCTTCAAGCACTCACCTCCCTGGCAACAGCGCCAGAAAAGAGCTTGATATCTACTACACAACCTTCTTCTTGTAGACGTTGTTGGGCCTCCAAGTGTAGAGGTTTGTATGACAGTAGCAAATTTCCCTCAAGTGGATGACCTAAGGTTTATCAATCCGTGGGAGGCGTAGGATGAAGATGGTCTCTCTCAAGCAACCCTGCAACCAAATAACAAAGAGTCTCTTGTGTCCCCAGCACACCCAATACAATGGTAAATTGTATAGGTGCACTAGTTTGGCGAAGAGATGGTGATACAAGTGCAATATCGATGGTAGATATAGGTTTTTGTAATCTGAAAATATAAAAACAGCAAGGTAACTAATGATAAAAGTGAGCACAAACGGTATTGCAATGCTTTGAAACAAGGCCTAGGGTTCATACTTTCACTAGTGCAAGTTCTCTCAACAATAATAACATAATTGGATCATATAACTATCCCTCAACATGCAACAAAGAGTCACTCCAAAGTCACTAATAGCGGAGAGCAAACGAAGAGATTATGGTAGGGTACGAAACCACCTCAAAGTTATTCTTTCCAATCAATCCGTTGGGCTATTCCTTTAAGTGTCACAAACAGCCCTAGAGTTCGTACTAGAATAACACCTTAAGATACAAATCAACCAAAACCCTAATGTCACCTAGATACCCCATTGTCACCTCAAGTATCCGTGGGTATGATTATACGATATGCATCACACAATCTCAGATTCATCTATTCAAACCAACACAAAGTACTTCAAAGAGTGCCCAAAAGTTTCTACCGGAGAATCAAGACAAAAACGTGTGCCAACCCCTATGCATAGGTTCATGGGCGGAACCCGCAAGTTGATCACCAAAACATACATCAAGTGAATCACGTGATATCCCATTGTCACCACAGATACGCACGGCAAGACATACATCAAGTGTTCTCAAGTCATTAAAGACTCAATCCGATAAGATTACTTCAAAGGGAAAACTCAATCCATTACAAGAGAGTAGAGGGGGAGAAGAAACATAAGATCAAACTATAATAGCAAAGCTCGTGATACATCAAGATCGTGCCAAATCAAGAACGAGAGAGAGAGAGAGAGAGAGAGAGATCAAACACATAGATACTGCTACATACCCTTAGCCCCGAGGGTGAACTACTCCCTCATCGTCATGGAGAGCGCCGGGGTGATGAAGATGGCCACCGGTGAGGGTTCCCCCCCTCCGGCAGGGTGCCGGAACAGGGTCCCGATTGGGTTTTGGTGGCTATTGAGGCTTGTGGCGGCGGAACTCCCAATCTATTCTATTCCCCGATCATTTTTTGGTATATGGGTATATATAGGAGGAAGAAGTACATCAGGGGAGCCACGAGGGGCCCACGAGGGTGGCGGGCGTGCCCTAGGGGTGCGGGCGTGCCCTCCTACTTTGTGGCTCCCTGGTTTTTTCCTGACGTGCAATCCAAGTCTATCAGGTTGCTTTCCTTCCAAAAATAACTTCTCCAGAAGGTTTCATTCTGTTTCGACTCCGTTTGATATTCCTTTTCTTCGAAACACTGAAACAAGGGAAAAAACAGGAACTAGCACTGGGCTCTGGGTCAATAGGTTAGTCCCAGAAATAATATAAAAGTGTTTAATAAAGCCCATAACCATCCAAAACAGATAATATAATAGCATGGAACAATCAAAAATTATAGATACGTTGGAGACGTATCAGAGATCTCGGATGCGACTCTGCAATGTCGGCACATCATTTACTGGTCCCCAGTCCAGCCCCTTATTGACCCATGACGCCAGTTGTGGCATGGGGCCCGAGCGGAAGGCAGGAGCGGCTACCCACTTAGTACCTCGGGGAGCTATGATGTAAAACCACTCCCGTTGCCATAAGCTGGACACCTCCGGGAAGGAACCCTTTGGCCATGGAGCATCGGCGCCTTTGCTTATTATGGCGCCTCCGCATTCTGCATGTCGCCCATTAATTATCTTCGGCTTCACATTAAAGGTCTTGAGCCATAAGCCGAAGTGTGGGGTGACGTGGAGGAAGGCCTCACACACGACGATGAACAGCGAGATGTGAAGGGTGGAATCTGGGGCCAGATCATGGAAATCGAACCCGTAATAGAACATGAGCCCTCTGACAAAGGGATCTAGACTAAGGCCTAGCCCTCTGTCGGTGTACTAAAGTAGGGGTACCTTAGTACCCCAGACTTGTGCACGGGCAGTTGTAGCACCCCGCGGCGAGGCCCGCCCAGGAAGCGCCAAGAGAAGACCAAGCATTCAAGACAGGGCCCCCGGCAAGAGGAGCTTGCCGGGCCAAGAAGACAAGACCCCGGCAAGAGGAGCTTGCCGGGACGACTGAGCCCATGTAATACCATCCAAGAACAAAGTATAAGAGACAGAAGATCGAGACCCCGACAAGAGGAGCTTGTCGGGAAGGCCGAACCCAGGCACCACAAGAGAAGCCCGCCACGGCGCGCCATGCGCCCCGGCAAGGCCTGATAGCCGGCGAGCTATCTGGCACGGGAAGAAGAACCCCCGCGGCAAGCCACTTGCCGCGGCAAATCGCCACCTCAGGACTGCGCCCCAGCTCGCCCGCCCACGCGTCGCTCCGGGGCTTCCCCCAAGGGCACGTGGCGGGGCACCGCGCAGCCTGGGGTATGCGGTGGCATGCAGCCACCATCGTGGCGAGCGGTGGCGCACCTAACGGTCCGCCTCGGTGCTGTCCGGGCGACCGTGACGGGCATTTAATGCCCTTGTCCCCTACCGTCAGAAGTAGGTATGATAACACTGTGCCGAACTGTAGCGCCACTGTTCCCGCACTGTTACAACTTCCACCCCTTTTTACACTTTTACCCCTTTCTCTTACGTTGACACCTGTCGGTGACCCCTTTGCGCTATAAAAGGAGGCCCGTGTGCAACGTAGAGGAGGTTCGGAGATTGGGAATCCAGACAGCCATACGCTCGGTGCAGCTAGCTCTCCAAGCTCCCGAGCTCCCCAGTTCAATACAACCAAGCAGGAGTAGGGTTTTACGCGTCCATCGCGGCCCGAACCTGGGTAAACCGCCCGTGTGCTCGCCTCGATCTGCTCTCCGTGCTCCCTCCGCCCCCCTCACCGGACAACGAAAGGGGCTCCGGCCCCATAGGTGCTCGCGGGGGACGCAGTCCACCCCGACATCTTTGGCGCGCCAGGTAGGGGGCGCCGGGGGACAGCCCGCTCCTGCGGATCCCAGGATCCGTCCAGTCGAAGCAGGTGCCCCCGATAAGCCTTGCTCCGGCAAGCAGATCAGCAGTCTGAACGCTGAGGAACAGTCCGCTCCTGCGGATCCGAGGATCTGTCCAGTTGAAGCGGGGGTTCCCGACAAGCTTTGGCATTCTTTCCCACGGGCTCGTGTGCGGCCCTCCTCGAGTATCCACTCGCGCAGAGACTGGGCAAGAAGCAGCTGCTCCTTGAGGAGGACCGCCTTCTGGCCGCTGGGCGAACGATTCGCCTCCAGCGAACTCTGCGCCGCTCCCGTAGCCGCAGAAGTTAGCGCCAGAAGTCACGAGAAAGGCGACCTCGTTCCCCGGCGCGCCTCGTCCGCCGGGGTGCCGAACGAGTTGACGCCGACCGTGGGAGGAATCTTGCCAGCGCGGTTGCCGGAACCCGTTTCCGCCAACCATCCTCTCTGCCCAAGTCTTGCCGCAGTTGCATGTGATCCTTGGCGCAGAGAGGGGCGCGGATCCCCAAGCATAGCTACGCCTAGCTCCGGAGGGTCGTGAGGCCCTGCGCCTTTGCCTACCCCCAGGATGGGCTGGATGCTGCCCAAGGAGGTTTTACCCTACCGGGCGGCAAGCGATAAGAAAAGATAAGTTGCCGGAGCTCGAGCAATTGCCCCATCAATTTTTAAGAGTTATCTCCCTCGAACGACCGAGCCTTGGTTGAGAGGCCTGAGCGCGGAAGGACCGGCACGAGACTGGTTGCGCCCTCATTTCGTTTCGAGTCCGCTCAACGACTTGAGTGTGCTACACCCCGAATAGCGTCCTCACTTTGTTTCGAGCTCGCCCGGCACCCTAAGCGTGCTGCGACCGCAGTCGCACCTCTTACTTTGCCTTGAGCCTGCTCAACAATCTGAGTGAGCGGCAACCAGCGGCGGCGAGGTTTCTTGCCGGTGGTAGCCCCGCCAGCGGGTCGCTGACGTCCCGCACTCGGCGCCCGTGGCAAGGCGGAGGCCTACGCCGGCAAGTCCCCGAAAACGTAGGGCGGAAACAAACAAGGCGCCGGTCAAGTAGAGGAGATAACAGTGCGATGCATTGCCTAAGATAAAAAGTTATATTACAAAATGCCTTACTGCTGCTCTAACCAGCCGTTTCCATGGCATATTTAACAGCGGCAGGGAA
The DNA here is from genome assembly GCA_032464435.1 of Aegilops umbellulata. Lineage (NCBI taxonomy): Eukaryota > Viridiplantae > Streptophyta > Magnoliopsida > Poales > Poaceae > Aegilops > Aegilops umbellulata. The sequence continues at coordinate 85,100,037 of CP136056.1, forward strand.
AGGAGATAAAAGAAAGGGGCAGGCGGCCTAGTCCACGCGGTCGCCCTCGATCCTCTTGACCCCGGCCGCCTTCCTGACGATAGGGGCGATGAGGGCCTGGATCCCCGTCAGGTCTGCGTTCTCCGGCAAGGGCCTGAGGACGTTGGTAAGCCTGATGTCGGGGTTGCGGAAAACGATCTTCACCAGCACCCTCTCGAGGGCCCCGGAGATGGCCTCCCGCGTCTCGTCGGCCAGCTCCTTCGGAAGCGACGTTCGGAGGTGCTGGAGCGCCTGCACCACCCCCTGGAAGAAGGAAGTGAGCTTGGCGCTGGGCACGACGTCCTCGTCGGTGAGGGACTGGTGGCCCTCGATCCCCAGCGACGTCAGCTCCTTGTCGATGGTGGCGGCGATGTCGACGAGGCCCTCGGTCCACCGCTCCACCGTATCCCTGAAAGTGTTCTGGGAAACGGCGGCGCGCCTCAGCAGCTCCTCGTTGCCGTCGACCTCCTTCCGTAAAGCCGCCTCCCGCTCCTTAGCGCTGTCCAGCGCCTTGCCGAGCGCCTCCAATTTCAGTTCCAGAGTGGAATTGGAATTCTTGGCGGCGTCAAGCTCCTGGATCTTCTCGGCGAAGCGACCCTGAAGCTCACCGAGGGTGAACGCACCCTTCTCGCGCTCCTGCCGGAGCGCGGCGAGCTCCTCGTCCTTCGCCTTGAAGTCGGAATCGAGCTGCGCCACCCTCGCCTCCAGCCCCTTCTTGGTGACCTCAGCGGCTGCAGCAGCGTCCTGCGCCTTCTTCAGGTCTCCGCTGAGCGCCCGCTCGCGCGCGGCAACCTCCTCCTCGTGGTTGGCGAGGCTGGCCGTTTTCAGCACCAGCTCGCCTTCCCGCGCGGATAACTCCGCGGCGGCAAGCCTCTGCTGCTCCTCGGCCTCCGCCTTCTCAAGGATAAAGGCCGTCCGCGCCTCGCCAAGCTGCCTCCGCTCCTCCGCCAGGGACTGGACGGCCTGCTGGTTGAGCTCCCGGAGCTCGGCGGCGCGCCTCTCCATGTCCGCACCCGCCTTCGCGACAAGGGCCTCTCGCCGCTCCACTTTGGCCTGCCGGGCCCGGTAGAGCGACACAAGCCTACGGAACAGCTGCTCCTCCTCGGGCTCATTGCCGCTGGAGTTTGGCACGTCCACCACCGTCAGCCCGGCGGAGGCAAGCACCTCTCCGTCCAAGGCCTCCCCCTCAACAGGCGCCCTGGAGCTCGACTCCCAGGGGAGCCTGATGAAGACGCCGTCGCCTGCTTTCAGGTAGGCGCCCGCCGGGGGCTCTTCGGAGTCCGCCGCGGCGGCGGCGGCAGGGTCGCTGGCCGGCGGAGTGCTCGACGCCCCCGTCACCTCGGGGCCGTCAGCACGATTACCGGCCCCCTCGCCCCAGGCGGCCGCAACGGCTTTGGCGGCCTCGGCCTCCCCGTCGCCCGCGGGGATATCAACGCCGTCCGCCTCCCGAGCGCCGGCAACGTCGTCGGCATCGCCATGCGCGCCCTCCTCGACGACGACCTCAGCCTCTATCGAATCCGAGGCGGGCGGGTCTGAGGAAAGGAGAAAGATCAATCGAACGAGTCAAAGGAAGAAAAGACCAAGGGGAGCTTTTCTGCGCAAGGGAGAGTTACCGGCGACGGGGTCCGAAGCCGCGCTCGCCGCGGCTGGGGGATCATTGGCCGCGTCCCCCGTCGGAAGGTCCTCCCTTGCCGGGGGCTCCTCCCTCGCCGGGGATCTCTCCCTTGGCAGGGTAGTAGACGCGGTCGGCACGGCGGGGGCGCCCTCTGGATGCGCCCGCCGGAGCTGCTCCGCTCCTGCCCAAAAGCAACAACTTCGCATCAACAACAAGAAGAAGGAGGGCTCGCGTACGCGCCAAGCGGCAGGAGCAAGTCATGTGCTCACGCTGGGGGCTGCGTTGCGGGCTGCCCTGAGGATCCCCTGCCGGGTCCGGTAAGGACGCCTCCAACACGACCTCACTTGCCGGGGGAGATTCGTCATCAAGGATGACCCACGGGATCCTCGATCTCTTCGCTCTCCTCTGGGCCAGGGTCCTGAAAAGGGGACCGGGTTAAGGGAAGGGCGAACGAGCTGTCGAACAGGACGAACCAACAGGGAAAAAGATATGAGCTCCATAGGGAACTTACTCTCCGTCCTCCTCGTCGTCGGAGCTGAGCGCGGAATAGTCGAAAACCGGCTCGGCTCTGGCGCGGGGGTACAGGGGAGTGGGCTCCCGGGGCCGCTTGGCGGGGGCAGTAGATGACTCCGCCCCCGTCGACGCCGCGGCTCGGGGCGCAGCGGCAACCGAAGCCCCAGCCCGCGAAGACCCCGCTCCCGCTGCCGACCCGGCCCTGCGGAGGCGCCTCCTCGGCTGGGCCGGGGGCTCCGCCTGCGGCGAGCCGCCCGGAGGCTGCAGGAAGGCAACGCCGACCTCCGGCAAGCCGCTCGCGCCTTGGGCAGACTCGTCCTCGCCGCCGTGCCCGGCTGGTTCCCCCTGGTCGACAAGCTCCGTCGGGTCGGCGAGGCTCTCTGCCTCCGCCGCCTCCGCCTCGGCCTCGGTGAACCCAGCTTCGCCCGCGGCCGCGGCGGCCGCCGCCTCCTCCATCCTGGAGGCAATGTAAGCCAACTCCGCCGCGGTGGTGTCTCGGATGAGGCCACCCTTCTCGGCGGGATTGACTGGCTCCTCCTCCAGACCGTCGAAGAAGGCCCGCACGACATCCTCCGGCGGCTCCTGCCAGGTCGCGTTGATCCCATGCGAGTCGCACAATGGCATCATCGCAAGGATATGGCTGAGCGACGAGTTGTTGCACAAGGGAACGACGCCCGGCGGCAGCCAGAACCACTCCGGGTGGTCGGGGTCGTGCTTGAACAACTCCTTCAACATCGCGTCGTGCTCCAGCACGGTGAAGTTGAAATTGAGGCCCGGACGCAGCCTCATGATGTCCGCCGCATTCTGGAACTCCCAGGCCGGCCTCCCCCTCTCTTGCAGGGGGGCGATCCGGCGGCGAAGGAAATCCGCGCCGACGGCGCCGACGGTGAGACCGGCGAGCCTGAGACGCAGGATCCGGGTGATGGCGATCTTCAATCTGACATCGTCCGGGGACACCTCGCTCCAGCCATCGCCGCGCACCACCGGAGTTCGGCGCACGACGGTGAACGGCTGCGGATGGTCCTCGACAATCAAGCACCATTCCGCCCTCCACTCCTCCCACCTGCCGCGGAGGTCCCCATCTAAGTAGGCCTCCTTCTTGCCGGACCGGGAAACCCAGGCGATCCCACCGGACAGCGGCTCTCCTTTCTCCACCCGAGGGGCAAAGAAGTGCCGGAAGAGGGCCACGTTGGGACGAACTCCGACGAAGTTCTCGCAGAGGTGCGTGAAGACCGCCATTGTCAGGACGGCATTGGGGGTAAAGTCGAGGAGGTGGAGGCCATAGGTGTTCATGATTTCGCAGAAGAACTCCGAGTAAGGCGGGCAGAGCCCGCAGTAGAAGAAGACGACGAAGAAAGGATACCCGGTCGGGTACTGCTTCTGGGCGTCGGCGGGAAGCACCCGCGTGCGCGGATGCGCTCGCGTCTTCGTCGACCAGAAGAGGCGGTACTTGTCCCTCAGCTCCACCGCACCGAGCTGGGGGGGGAACGTCGCCGTCTCCTTCCGAAGCGCTTCGAGCCGTAGCGCCTCGGCCGATTTCGCAGCCTTCCCCTTCGCCTTATCGCTCTTCGGGGCCATGGCGGGGGCGGGGGAGGGGGATCGTCGAAGTTGACGACGCCGGGCGCTCCAAGGACAGATCGCTGCTGTCTCTGAGAGAAGGAGGTGGCAGAGGTTTTAGAGAGGTAGCAACCAAGGGAAGGGCGAACCGCCCCTACTTTCCTCCGCTTATAAGAGGAAGAGGTGGGGGGGGGACGCTTCGCCTCTCCGAATAAAGAGATCGTGCGCGACGTGACGCGCGCCTGCGCGGTTCAGCCCCGCGCACGCCACCCACGTCACGCTCACCCCGCGCGCCCCGCCCCCGCGACGCCGCCGTGAGCGCGCGCCGCCTGGGGAAGGTGCGACGGGTGCGGAGTTAAGGAGCAACGCGACCAAGGCCACGCGTGCCCGTGCACTGTTAGGGCCTGGCCCAACGACGCTCGGCACCGTGTGTGGCCCAGGCCCGGGGGCTCCTGTCGGTGTACTAAAGTAGGGGTACCTTAGTACCCCAGACTTGTGCACGGGCAGTTGTAGCACCCCGCGGCGAGGCCCGCCCAGGAAGCGCCAAGAGAAGACCAAGCATTCAAGACAGGGCCCCCGGCAAGAGGAGCTTGCCGGGCCAAGAAGACAAGACCCCGGCAAGAGGAGCTTGCCGGGACGACTGAGCCCATGTAATACCATCCAAGAACAAAGTATAAGAGACAGAAGATCGAGACCCCGACAAGAGGAGCTTGTCGGGAAGGCCGAACCCAGGCACCACAAGAGAAGCCCGCCACGGCGCGCCATGCGCCCCGGCAAGGCCTGATAGCTGGCGAGCTATCTGGCACGGGAAGAAGAACCCCCGCGGCAAGCCACTTGCCGCGGCAAATCGCCACCTCAGGACTGCGCCCCAGCTCGCCCGCCCACGCGTCGCTCCGGGGCTTCCCCCAAGGGCACGTGGCGGGGCACCGCGCAGCCTGGGGTATGCGGTGGCATGCAGCCACCATCGTGGTGAGCGGTGGCGCACCTAACGGTCCGCCTCGGTGCTGTCCGGGCGACCGTGACGGGCATTTAATGCCCTTGTCCCCTACCGTCAGAAGTAGGTATGATAACACTGTGCCGAACTGTAGCGCCACTGTTCCCGCACTGTTACAACTTCCACCCCTTTTTACACTTTTACCCCTTTCTCTTACGTTGACACCTGTCGGTGACCCCTTTGCGCTATAAAAGGAGGCCCGTGTGCAACGTAGAGGAGGTTCGGAGATTGGGAATCCAGACAGCCATACGCTCGGTGCAGCTAGCTCTCCAAGCTCCCGAGCTCCCCAGTTCAATACAACCAAGCAGGAGTAGGGTTTTACGCGTCCATCGCGGCCCGAACCTGGGTAAACCGCCCGTGTGCTCGCCTCGATCTGCTCTCCGTGCTCCCTCCGCCCCCCTCACCGGACAACGAAAGGGGCTCCGGCCCCATAGGTGCTCGCGGGGGACGCAGTCCACCCCGACACCCTCAGAGGAAGTGGGAGACGAATACGACACTCTCGCTAGGTTCGGGAGTGGGGATGGCCTGCCCTCGAGCAGGCAGCCTGTGCGAGATTTCGGCGGTCAGATACCTTGCTTCTCTTAGCTTCTTGATATCCTCCTCTGTTATAGAGGAGGGCATCCACCGACCTTGAAGGTTGGATCCGGACATGATTGAAGGTCCGAAGCACCTAGCCTGAGCCTTGGGTGTTGGAACTCAAGGTGGGGGAAGGATTCGACTGAGCGCGAGAAGAAAAGGACCGGCCTCGGCCCCTTTATAAAGAGGGTGAACATCAAGCATCCTTCGGGTGGTCGTTTGGAACTTGCCTGAAATCGAGGAGTCATACCAACAGGCACGATTGCGTTACACATACCCGTATTGATGAGAATCCCATAATAAGGGGGACACGATCTCTGCTTCGACAAGACGTGCCAATAAAACTGCCTCGCGAAACTTGCAGTTTCAGGCTGGGAAAACGGTTCAAATAATTACTGGGCCGTGGTGTGATTTCATGCTACAAAAGTTGTCAGCAGATTAGATTTGTGGAAATATTATTCTCTCTACGGTGGTATGTGGAATTTGTTTTGCAGAGCCGGACACTACCCTTGTGTTCAAGATCTTCTATGGAGTATTCGGAGGAAGCACCCGTCTTGCAATGCCGAAGACAATCTACGCGCCGGACTCATCGTCATTGAAGCCTGGTTCAGGGGCTACTGAGGGAGTCCTGGATTAGGGGGTCCTCGGACAGCCAGACAGTATACTTTAGCTGGACTATTGGACTATGAAGACACAAGATTGAAGACTTCATCACGTGTTCGGATAGGACTCTCCTTGGCGTGGAAGGCAAGCTTGGCGATACGGATATGTAGATCTCCTCCTTTGTAACCGACTCTGTGTAACCCTAGCCCCTTCGGTGTCTATATAAACCGGAGGGTTTAGTCCATAGGACAACAACAATCATACCATAGGCTAGCTTCTAGGGTTTAGCCTCTATGATCTCGTGGTAGATCAACTCTTGTAATACTCATATCGTCAAGATCAATCAAGCAGGAAGTAGGGTATTACCTCCATCGAGAGGGCCCGAACCTGGGTAAACATCATGTCCCCCGACTCCTGTTACCATCCGCCTTAGACGCACAGTTTGAGACCCCCTACCCGAGATCCGCCGGTTTTGACACCAACAGCTAGGCCGTGGATGCTTGCAAGAGATTTCAACCTCCTGGCGAGTGACCGCGACAATAACAACGCTGCGATAAACAGGCAGATGATAGGCCGCTTACGGTCTACCTTGAATAGGTTGGAACTCAAGGAGCTTTTTCTCAGTGGCCTAAAATACACTTGGTCAAATGAGCGTCAGCACGCCACCCTGGAGAAGATAGACCAGGTGTACACCGCCAACTGCTGGGACGACCTTCACCCATCTTGTTTCCTCTCTGCAATGGGCACATCTATTTTAGATCATTGCCGATGCTCATCGACCATCACACGGACATGCCAATGGGGCATCGCTTCAGGTTTGAGGCATTATGGCCGCGCACGGAGGGGTTCATGGAGACAGTTCATACGGCATGGCACTCGATCCCATCTACTGGGAACCCCTTCGTCATCCTCGAAAAGAAGCTCCGTGCGACGGCCAAACGACTCCAGGGCTGGAGCACCAGGTGGATAGGCAATATAAAGATGCAGATTCTCATGGCCATGGAGCTCATATATAGACTTGACTAAGCATCAGGCAGTCGAGCACTCACAACAGCGGAACTCAAACTCCGGAAAACCCTCAAACGGAAGCTTATAGGATTATGTTCCTTGGAGAGGACCATAGCAAGGCAACGATCCCGGCTAGCTCAAGGAGGGAGACGACAACACCGAGTTTTTTCACCAACATGCAAGACATCGGCAACGCCGAAACATGATTACCTCCATCAAGAAGGATGGGCTGATGATAACAGGGCATGATCAAATCACTGCAGAGGTGGATGGGTTCTACGACAGGTTGCTGGGCTCGGCCTCCACTAGGGAAGCAGCACTACGACTGGAAGCACTAGGATTGCCGAGGAACTGCCATTCACTGAGGAAGAAGTGGAGAAGGTGGTCAAGGACTTACCACCGGACAAGGCGCCGGGGCCGGACAGGTTCACAAACAGATTCTATGCTTGCTGCTGACACATCATCAAGGCAGACCTAATGCGAGCGCTGGACGTGTTCTATCATGGAGATATGCGAGGCATGCACGCAGTCAACAAAGCACTAGTATCTCTACTACCAAAGATGGATGGCGCGGAAGAAATATGAGACTATCAACCTGTCAGCCTAGTGCACGGCGTGATCAACCTATTTGACAAGGTACTGGCCACAAGACTTGCCGGAGATCTACCGTACCTTGTGGGGAAACACCAAAGTGCTTTTATGAAATGGAGATATTTGCACGATAATTTTATGCTTGTGCAAGGAACGGCACGACGCTTACGTGCTCTGAGAGACCCCACGGTGCTTTTGAAACTTGACATATCCAAAGCCTTCGACTCCGTCCAATGGCCGTTCCTAATCGAGGTACTACACAGCATGGGGTTCAGCACACGGTGGATTGGATGGATTTGTGGATTAATTGCAACGTCTTCAACCAGGATCATGCTCAACGGGGTGCCTGGCAATACAATCTACAACCAATGTGGCCTAAGGCAAGGGAACTCGCTCTCGCCGATGATGTTCATCTTAATCATGGAGCCACTACAGCGGCTGTTCCACGCAGCATCTGAGTCCGGCCTCCTAGCACCCTTGGCGGCGAACGAACTCAAGAATCGCTTGTCAGTATTTGCGGACAACGTGAACATCTTCTTGAAACCGCACTTGACGGACCTCACCACGTTCACAGCGATGCTAGGCATGTTTGCCACAGCCTCTGGACTTCATGCAAACCTAGCTAAGAGTGATGCCCTTCCAATCAGGTGCACACAAGAGCAAATGACGGAGGTGACAAGTGTACTGGGTTGCTCATTAGGTGGCTTCCCGATGAGATATCTCAGACTATCACTGACCATCCGGAAGCAATCGGCTGCACAGCACAAGGCCTGGTGATCACATTGTTGCTTCCCTGCCTACTTGGCATGCCGCGACCCTACCGAAGAGCAGCAGGTTGATACGTCTCCGTCGTATCTACTTTTCCAAACACTTTTGCCCTTGTTTTGGACTCTAACTTGTATGGTTTGAATGGAACTAACCCGGATTGACGTTGTTTTCAGCAGAATTGCCATGGTGTTGTTTTATGTGCAGAAAGAAAATATTCTCGGAAAGTCCTGAAACTCCATGGAACACCTTAGAAAAAATAATAATAAATCCTTGCCAAAGATGAAGGCCAGGGGGCCCACACCCTGCCCACGAGGGTGGGGGGCGCCCCCCCCCTCTAGGGCGTGCCCCCTACCTCATGGGCCCCCTGGACACCCTCCGACGCCAACTCCAACTCTATATATTGGCTTTCAGGGAGAAAAAAATCAGAGAGAAGAAATCATCGCGTTCTACGATACGGAGCCGCCGCCAAGCCCTAATCACTCTCGGGAGGGCTGATCTGGAGTCCGTTCGGGGCTCCGGAGAGGGGGATTCGTCGCCGTCGTCATCATCAACCATCCTCCATCACCAATTTCATGATGCTCACCGCCGTACGTGAGTAATTCCATCGTAGGCTTGCTGGACAGTGACGGGTTGGATGAGATTTATCATGTAATCGAGTTAGTTTTGTTAGGGTTTGATCCCTAGTATCCACTATGTTCTGAGATTGATGTTGCTATGACTTTGCTATGCTTAATGCTTGTCACTAGGGCCCGAGTGCCATGATTTCATATCTGAACCTATTATGTTTTCATGAATATATGTGAGTTCTTGATCCTATCTTGCAAGTCTATAGTCACCTACTATGTGTTATGATCCGGCAACCCCGAAGTGACAATAATTGGGACCACTCCCGGTGATGACCATAGTTTGAGGAGTTCATGTATTCACTATGTGCTAATGCTTTGTTACGGTTCTCTATTAAAAGGAGGCATTAATATCCCTTAGTTTCCAATAGGACCCGCTGCCACGGGAGGGTAGGACAAAAGATGTCATGCAAGTTCTTTTCCATAAGCACGTATGACTATATACGGAATACATGCCTACATTACATTGATGAATTGGAGCTAGTTCTGTGTCACCCTATGTTATGACTGATACAGGATGAACCGCATCCGGCATAATTATCCATCACCAATCCGGTGCCTACGAGCTTTCCATATACTGGTTCTCGCTTATTTACTTTCCCGCCGCTACTATTACAATCACTACAAAATACCAAAAACATTACTTTTGCTGTCTTTACTTTTGTTGCCGTTACCACCACTATCATATTACTTTGCTACTAAACACTTTGCTGCAAATACTAAGTTTCCAGGTGTGGTTGAATAAACAACTCAGCTGCTAATACTTGAGAATATTCTTTGGCTCCCCTTGTGTCGAATCAATAAATTTGGGTTAAATACTCTACCCTCAAAAACTGTTGCGATCCCCAATACTTGTGGGTTATCAAGACCTTTTTCTGGCGCCGTTGCCGGGGAGCATAGCTCTATTCTTTGAGTCACTTGGGATTTATATCTGCTGGACACTATGACGAATTTGAAAGACGCTAAGACAAAAATTTATCCCTCAACTACGAGGGGAGGTAAGGAACTGCCATCTAGCTCTGCACTTGATTCACCTTCTGTTATGAGTAAGTTAGCGACACCTAAACCTGCTTCTGCTATTCGTCCCGATATGTCGCATGTTATTGATGATACCACTTCTTCTATGCATGATACTTATGATGAAACTGCTTCTATGCGTGATACTACTGTGCCCCTTAGTGAATTTCTTGAAGAAGAAATTGCTAGGGCTAGAGAAAGAGAAATTGATGAATCTGAATACGATGATGAAAGTGATGATGAAAATATGCCCGTTATTCCTCAGGGTTATCTTTTTGATAAAGATTCTTCTTTAGCTATTTTAGCCTGCAAAGATAGATAGGAGCTTAAGAGGTTATTGATTAAATGGAACAAAGAATCACTTAGAGATAAAATGAAACCTGATCCTGCTTTTGCAACTTCACCTATCTGTGTTCCTGATAAGGATTATGAATTCTCTGTTGATCCAGATATAATTACTTTGGTTGAATCTGATCCTTTCTATGGCTATGAATCTTAAACTGTTGTGGCACATCTTACTAAGTTAAATGATATAGCTGCCCTGTTCACTAATGATGAGAGATCGCATTACTTTTATATACTCAAAATATTTCCGTTCTCATTAGAGGGTGATGCTAAGATATGGTTTAATTCTCTTGATCCTGGTTGTGTGCGTAGTCCCCAGGATATGATTTATTACTTCTCTGCTAACTATTTCCCTGCTCATAAGAAACAAGCTGCTTTAAGGGAAATATACAACTTTGTGTAAATTAAAGTAGAGAGTCTCCCACAAGCTTGGGGGAGGCTTCTCAAGTTACTTAATGCTTTGCCTGATCATCCTCTTAAGAAACCTGAAATACTTGATATCTTTTATAATGGACTAACTGATGCTTCCAGAGATTACCTGGATAGTTGTGTTGGTTCTCTTTTCAGGGAAAGAACACCGGATGAAGCTAAAATTCTATTGAATAATATGTTGACAAATGAAAATAATTGGGCACCTCCTGAGCCACCTCCCGCTCCAATTACTGTGCCTATTCCTAAACCAACTCCGAAGAAGAGAGGTGTTTTATTTCTCAGTCCCGAAGATATGCAAGAGGCAAAGAAATCTATGAAAGAAAAAGGTATTAAAGCTGAAGATGTTAAGAATTTACCTCCTATTGAAGAAATACATGGTCTCAATCTACCGCCTGTCGAAGAAACATATGAACTTGATCACTTATTTACTGAAGAACCTCCTGATCCCAATATCCCGACACAGGTAGTAAAGGTAAATTCTCTCTATAGATTTGATGAAGGTGATATCCCTCACTATAGGTCTGCTAGGCAATGCTTTGATGAGTTTGATAATTTTATTGTCAAACAAGAAAATTTCAATGCTTATTTTGGTAGACAATTGAAATATGATTCCGATATGATTAAATACTTGGGTGATTATATGGCTAATATTAGAGGTGAACTTAAACTTGTTAGCAAACATGCTTCTATGGTTACCACTCAAGTAGAACAAGTACTTAAAGCTCAAAAATAATTGCTCCATGAAATGAATAATAAGAAAAATGATTATGCTGTTAGAGTGGCTACTAGAACTAGTAGAATGACTCAGGAACCTTTGTATCCTGAAGGCCACCGTAAGAGAATCGAGCAAGATTCTCAGAGAAATAATATTGATGTTCCTAGTTCTTCTAAGAAGAAGAAAAAGAAAAACGATAGAGCTGTGCAAACTTCTAGTGAACCTATTGTTGAACCACCTGATAACCCAAATGATATCTCTATGTCTGATGCTGAAACACAATCTGGTAATGAACATGAACCTAATGGAAATACCAATGATGATGTTCATGATGATGCTCAACCTAGTAATGATAATGATGTAGAAATTGAACCTGCTGTTGATCTTGATAACCCACAAACAAAGAATCAACGTTATGATAAAAGAGACTTTGTTGCTAGGAAACATGGTAAAGAAAGAGAACCTGCTGTTCAGAAACCCATGCCTTTTCCTTCGAAACCATCCAAGAAGAAGGATGAGGAGGATTTTGAGTGCTTTGTGAAATGATTAGGCCTATCTTTTTGCGTATGCGATTGACTGATGTGCTCAAAGCATATCCTTATGCTAAATATATGAAAGATATCATTACTAATAAAAGAAAGATACCGGAAGCTGAAATTTCCACCATGCTTGGTAATTATACTTTTAAGGGTGGAATACCAAAGAAACTTGGAGACCCCGGAGTACCTACTATACCTTGCCCCATTAAAAGAAATTATATTAAAACTGCTTTATGTGATCTTGGAGCCGGTGTTAGTGTTATGCCTCTCTCTCTTTATATCGTAGACTTGACTTGAATAAGTTGACACCTACTGAAATATCTTTGCAAGTGGCTGATAAATCAACTGCTATACCTGTCGGTATTTGTGAGGACGTGCCTGTTGTGGTTGCAAATGTTACTATTTTAACGGACTTTGTTATTCTTGATATTCCCGAGGATGATAGTATGTATATTATTCTTGGAAGACCTTTTCTTAACACTGTAGGAGCTGTTATTGATTGCAGGCAATGTCACTTTTCATGTTAATGGTAATGAGCATACAGTACACTTCCCGAGGAAACAACCTCAAGTCCATAGTATCAACTCTATTCGAAAAATTCCATCGATTATATTCGGAGGTTTTAAATTTCCTCTTCCTATTGTCAAAAAGAAATATGATATACTTATTATAGGGGATGTGCATATCCCCGTTGAGGTAACTTAGTGTTATTCGAAATTTCTCCGGTTTCATGATTATCGGAATGGGTTTGTTAACAAGACTTGATCAACCTTGTTAGTGGATTCTTTTTGATGAGCATGAGATAGATGAAACTAGAAGCACAATCTTTTGTACCATCTTTAAACTTTCTGTTAATTAGAAGAAATAAAGAAAAAATAGTATTTTTCTGTCTGTTTCCTGGCTTATCCGTGCAATATAAAAATATCCCAAAAATAAAAGTCCTCAGAATGACATGCCAGTTTAATATGATTTTTCGGGAATATTTGAGGATTTACTGTGCAAAAATTACCACGGGAGGAGCTGCCACCTGGCCACGAGGGTGGTGGGCGCGCCCCCCTCTCTAGGGCGCGCCCCCTGCCTCGTGGGCCCACGGTAGCCCTCCTCCACTTATCCCAGCATCCATCTTCTTCCTCTGTCTCACACAAACCCGAAAAACCAACTCAAGCACGAGTTCCAGCCACTTTTGCTGTGATTTTCGATCTCCTTCCTCAGAGCACCTCTCGCAAAACTGCTTGGGGAGATTGTTCCTTAGTATGTGACTCCTCCATTGGTCCAATTAGTTTTTGTTCTAGTGCTCTATTCTTTGCAAATTTGTGCTGCATAGGTGACCATGTTCTTGAGCTTGCATGTCAAATTTATATGGTTCCAAGTAGTTCTAATGCTTGATATAGGCTCTAGGCACTTGTAGGAGTAGTTGCTATCAGTTTTATTGAAGTTGGTTCACTTTTGTTTGAAGTTATTAAAAATTTCAGATTATTTCAGAAAAATGATGAAGAGAATTTTGAGGGGCTCATCGAGCCGAAGCTCAAAGGATAAACAAGATGAAGAAGCTCAGAGGCCCAAATATAATTTGCCTCATACCGCGGAAATCCGGCCGTGTGAATGGCCTTCTGATAATTTCTTGAGAGAGGCCGGGATTTATGAGGATTTCTATTCATTGATTGAAAATGCTGGCCTCACCGACTTCGTCCGCGACCAACGTCCACAGTATCTCTTACTCACCAATACTTTTGTGCAAAACTTCTACTTTTACCCTAAGGAATCACCTCCATCAGTAGAGTTTCATTTATATGACGTTGTGAAGAAATGCTATTGTCTGAATTTTGCACAGTCTGCAACATACCCCCTGAGGCACTTTAGAGGAACCACCCAGTAAGGTGTTGGAACCATTTATTAAACTTATCTGTGTGGGAGAAACCAGGAAGGTTTCTGATGCAAGGATCACTAGCATACATTTTCCTGTGTTACGCTATTTTGCTTTATTTGCTAGTCGATGCCTGATAGGTCGTGGGAACTGTGGGAACTTTAGCGTTCCTGATATTATCATTTTGTTCCATGGTTTATACCATGACAACACTGTTAGTATGGGCGGAATTATTGCTAGGCGGTTGAGTCTGAACCTTACTAAAGGCCCCATCTTTGGAGGCATTTATGTTTCTCGCCTAGCTGCACACTTTAACATAGCTATTAGGCATTATGAGAAAAAAGAAAAATTATTGCCTAATGCTTATCTAGACTATAAGAGCATGATAGCCCATGATTTTCTTGTTAAGGGCAGGGATGGAGAGCTCAAATACAAGTTATACTTTGATAAACATTATCCTGAAACTATTATGTTGCCTGCTCCTTCTTTGTTTAATTTTGCAGGTCCATATCTCGTTACGTGGGCTGTTATTCAAGCCTACAAAAATCCTGCACCAGCCCCGGAACCGGAACCATAAGATGAGCATCCACGAGAATCTGTTTATTCTTGGGATCCAGAGATGGCTGTCAGTCAGTGGCAGTCAGAATCTTCTTCATCACAGTATGATCCCAACTATTCTTCGTCGCAGTACAACCCCAGCCACACCTACGGGTATCCGCCAGGTTATCCCTGACCATAAACCAACTTATGCCAAAAGCCTAAGCTTGGGGGAGTACGTATTTCTCACTGACATTACATTTATGCTCATACACACTCATTGCTAGATGTCGGTGCTCATACTCTTTCACTGTAATATCCATGCTAGTTTATTTTCTTTTTCCTGCTTTCTTCTTATGTGTTTGTTAAACCTTAAGAAAAACCAAACAAATAGTAGTAGTTTACTTTCTTGCTGTAGTAGTAATTAAAAAGAAAACCCAAAAATATTTCTCGTTCTTCTTTTGCTTGTTGGGAGCTTTCCCGTGTAAATAGTTTTATTTTCTTTTCTTTGGGGGTCATTAGGAGAAGACCATGATTAAATTGTTAAAGTGGTTCTTATATGCATTATTGTTGATTTAACCCAGAGCCATATTGCCTTGTCTTCTCCTATTTCTTGAATGCTCGCAGATTCCAGCTTAGTCCAATGCACGTGCACTCTTATTATTATTCACACCATTTGGTCGTGCAAGTGAGAGGCAATTATGATGATATATGATGGACTGACTGAGATGAGAAAAGCTGGTATGAACTTGACCTCTTTTGTTTTTGTAAATATGATGAGTCTGTCGTTCTTTATTCAGCTTATTATGAATAAACATGTTTGCAATGACAATTAGAGAACATAGTTGCTTGTGCCATGCTTGATTAGCTATGAGTTATAATGATTTACCTTGCGTGCCAACATGCTATTGAGATGATTATGATGTGGTATGATGGGGTGGTATCCTCCTTTGAATGATTTAAGTGACTTGACTTGGCACATGTTCACGCATGTAGTTGAAACAAAATCAACATAGCCTCCACGATATTAATGTTCATGGTGGATTATATCCTACTCATGCTTACATCCAATGTTTATTAATTTTAATGCATGTACATGGCTGTCATCGCTCTCTAGTTGGTCGCTTCCCAGTCTTTTGCTAGCCTTCACCTGTACTAAGTGGGAATACTGCTTGTGCATCCAATCCTTTAAACCCCAAAGTTATTCCAGATGAGTCCACTATACCTTCCTATATGCGGTATCTACGTGCCGTTCCAAGTAAATTTGTATGTGCCAAACTCTAAACCTTCAAATAAATATTCTATTTTGTATGCTCGAATAGCTCATGTATCAACCAAGGTTGTCCTTATCTTCCGTGTTAGGCAGGTTATTCTCAAGAGGAGTGGACTCCGCTCCTCACTCACGAGAACATGGCTGGTCACCGGGATGCCCAGTCCCATGCTTTATGCAAACTAAATCAAAATTAATTGCAAACAAAACTCCCCCTCGGACCTGATGTATGTTGGAGACACTCGTTGTTTCGAGCAAGTCATGGATTGATGCTTGTTGGTGGAGGGGGAGTATAAACTTTACCATTTTGTTTGGGAACCGCCTATAATTTGTTTAGCATGGAAGATATCGCCATCTCTTAGTTGTTACGTTGACAATGAAAGTATACCGCTCAAAATGCAATTTATCTCTATTTCAAAACCGAGCTCTGGCACCTCTACAAATCCCTGCTTCCCTCTGCGAAGGGCCTATCCATTTACTTTTATGTTGAGTCATCGCCCTCTTATTAAAAAGCACTAGCTGGAGCGCACAGCTGTCATTTGCATTCATCACTATTAATCTATGTTGGGTGTGACTATGATTGGATCTCTTTTACCATGAATTACAATGTCTAGTCAGTCCCTGATCTTTAAAGGTGCTCTACATTTATGTTTTGCGGTCTCAGAAAGGGCTAGCGAGATACCATCTTGTTATATCATATTATGATTATTTTGAGAAAGTGTTGTCATCCGAGGTTTATTATTATGGCTCGCTAGTTGATTATGCTATTGATATGAGTAATTCTGAGACCTGAGAATTATTGCAAATATGGTTAGTTATGATATATGCTGAAAAATTGAATGCTGGCTTGACATAGTTACAACGACAAGAGCAAATAGAGTTTGTAAAAGTTTTTCTTTCTTTCTTTCAGTTTGTCAACTGAATTGCTTGAGGACAAGCAAGGGTTTAAGCTTGGGGGAGTTGATACGTCTCCGTCGTATCTACTTTTCCAAACACTTTTGCCCTTGTTTTGGACTCTAACTTGTATGATTTGAATGGAACTAACCCGGACTGACGCTGTTTTCAGCAGAATTGCCATGGTGTTGTTTTATGTGCAGAAAGAAAATATTCTCGGAAAGTCCTGAAACTCCACGGAACACCTTAGAAAAAATAATAAAAAATCCTCGCCAATGATGAAGGCCAGGGGCCCACACCCTGTCCACGAGGGTGGGGGCGCCCCCCCCCCCTCTAGAGCGCGCCCCCTACCTCGTGGGCCCCCTGGACACCCTCCGACGCCAACTCCAACTCTATATATTGGCTTTCGGGGAGAAAAAATCAGAGAGAAGAAATCATCGCGTTTTACGATACGGAGCCGCCGCCAAGCCCTAATCTCTCTCGGGAGGGCTGGTCTGGAGTCCGTTCGGGGCTCCGGAGAGGGAGATTCATCGTCGTCGTCATCATCAACCATCCTCCATCACCAATTTCATGATGCTCACCGCCGTGCGTGAGTAATTCCATCATAGGGTTGCTGGACGGTGATGGGTTGGATGAGATTTATCATGTAATCGAGTTAGTTTTGTTAGGGTTTGATCCCTAGTATCCACTATGTTCTGAGATTGATGTTGCTATGACTTTGCTATGCTTAATGCTTGTCCCTAGGGCCCGAGTGCCATGATTTCAGATCTGAACCTATTATGTTTTCATGAATATATGTGAGTCTTGATCCTATCTTGCAAGTCTATAGTCACCTACTATGTGTTATGATCCGGCAACCCCGAAGTGACAATAATCGGGACCACTCCCAGTGATGACCATAGTTTCAGGAGTTCATGTATTCACTATGTGCTAATGCTTTGTTCCGGTTCTCTATTAAAATGAGGCCTTAGTATCCCTTAGTTTCCAATAGGACCCCGCTGCCATGGGAGGGTAGGACAAAAGATGTCATGCAAGTTCTTTTCCATAAGCACGTATGACTATATACGGAATACATCCCTACATTACATTGATGAATTGGAGCTAGTTCTGCGTCACCCTATGTTATGACTGATACAGGATGAACCGCATCCGGCATAATTATCCATCACCAATCCGGTGCCTACGAGCTTTCCATATACTGGTTCTCGCTTATTTACTTTCCCGCTACTACTGTTACAATCACTACAAAATACCAAAAACATTACTTTTGTTGTCTTTACTTTTGTTGCCGTTACCACCACTATCATATTACTTTGCTACTAAACACTTTGCTGCAGATACTAAGTTTACAGGTGTGGTTGAATTGACAACTCAGCTACTAATACTTGAGTATTCTTTGGCTCCCCTTGTGTCGAATCAATAAATTTGGGTTAAATACTCTACCCTCGAAAACTGTTGCGATCCCCTATACTTGTGGGTTATCACAGGTTGATCCTCATCCTGTTGGTCCTCTCAGCGATGTCAGTGCATGCAATGTTAGCCATGGAACTACCGGCGAAGACAATATCGGCGATCAACAAGATTCTGTGTGGCTTTCTCTAGTGTGGCAATGCAGAGGCGAATGGAGGAAACTGCGCGGTGGCCTGGAACACAGTTTGCGCACCCAAATGGGCTGGAGGCCTCAGGATCCCGGACGTCACTTGGATGAACATAGCAATGCAGGCCCGCTGGCCATGGTTGGCGTTTGTGGATGACACAAGACCCTGGAGCGAGTTCATGATAGCAGTATCGAAGGCATCCATCCAGTTGTGCAATGCGGCAACGCGAACAGCGCTGGGGGACGGCGCACACACTCTCTTTTGGGAGGGTTGATGGATGGATGGGTTTCGGGTGGAGGAGCTTGCACCCACGATTCATGCAAGGATACCGAGCCGAATTCGCAAGTAGCTCCTGGTCAGGGACGCAGTGCAAAACGGGACGTGGGCAGCTTCCATTGGACCAGACATCGATGCACCAACACTCATGGAATTCATAAGCCTGTGGACTCGGGTTCAGGGCGTGCAGCTCCAAGAAGGGGTATCGGACACCATCAGATGGGCTTGGGAGTGTGACGGACACTACTCCGCCCGATGGGCGTACGCTGTCAAGTTCATGGGAAGAGAGATACCCCCAACTCGGGGGCAACATGGAAGTGTCGGGACCCCCTACAATGCTGCTTTTTCACATGGCTCGTGGTACGTAACAGGTGGTGGACCTCAGACCGCTTAGCAAGGAGGGGGCCGCCACATCAGCAATCATGCCCACTTTGCAGCCAAGACGACGAGACAATGAACCATATCATGCTAAAGTGTGTTTTCGCACGGACCTTCTGGATGGAGATCTACCACGCTTTGGAGGTGCTGCAATGGACGCCAACCACACATGACACCCTACCGGAGTGGATCCTAAACAAGCGGATACATGGTACCAAGGAGAAGGATGTCAGGGCCATAATCATTCTTGCCCTGTGGGAATTGTGGAAACATCGCAACGGGATCGTTTTTTATGGTGAAACACCATCTTTAGGTAGGCTACTAGCACAGGTCTCCAATGAGGGCAAGGCTTGGAGGACGGCGGGCATCCTAAAGTTGGACTTAGAAAGTTTCTTTGGGCAGATACATAGGTGGGAATCTAGCGAAACGTAGACATATGTAAACAGTGGACTGGGTGTGTGACACCCTCAGCAGAGGGTTTCTTGTACCCTTTTCTTCCCCATTAATGAAAGATACGCATGTTATGTGTATTTGAGAAAAAAAATATCTTTCTTGAAAATCATGGATCGGAAAATTGTGCTCAATTGTTAGAAGAAGAAGTCAATAAAATGTTTGGCACAAAATATATAAATGATGAGCATGATTGCGATGTTGTTAGTATGAGTTCTTTGAATATCCATGATGCTAATGATATGCAAAGCCATAAGCTTGGGGATGTTATATTTGATGAAGATGATATTTTTAGCCCCCCATGTTTTGATGAGAATATTTATTATGATGAAAGCATGCCTCCTATTTATGATGATTATGGTGATGACATGTATGCTATAAGGAATAATGATATCCATGAAACTTGTCATCGTGATTTGAATTTTCAATCACATGACAGTTATTTTGTTCAGTTTGCTCCCACTACTATTGATGAGAATAAATTTGTTTATGTGCAGAGTAATAAAAAATTTATGCATGTGGATCATGAAAAGAATGCTTTATGTGATAGCTACATTGTTGAATTCATTCATGATGCTACTGAAAATTATTATGAAATAGGAACATATGCTTGTAGGTATTGCGATAATGTCAAGTAATAAAATTTCTCTCTATGTGTTGAAAATCTTGAAGTTGCACTTGTTTTGCCTTCCTATGCTAGTTGATTATTGTTCCCATAAATTGTTTGCTCACAAAATCCCTATGCATAGGGAGTGGGTTAGACTTAAATGTGTTTGCCATGTGTTTCATGATGCTCTTGTTATGTTTCAATCCTTATCTTTTATGCGAGCATCATCGAAATCACCATGCCTAGCCAAAAGGCATTAAAGAAAACTGCTTGTTCCGAGACAACCCGACACTTTTACCTACTGTTTTTGTGTGTTCACGTTATTATGCTACTGTATTGATCATGTTTTATTTCTTTTGTTTCAATAAAGTTCCAAGTAAAGCCTTTGGGGAAATGTTGGGTGATAGTTGATTTGATCTTGCTGAAAAATAGAAACTTTTGCGCTCACGGAAATAATTCTCATTTTTAACAGAAGAGTGATTTTGAGTTGATTGTTTTTGCATAAGATTAATATACAAATTTCTCACGTGTTCCTAATTTTTTCATAATTTTTGGTGTATCAGAAGTATGGTTGGAGTACAGATTACTACAGACTGTTCTGTTTTTGACAGATTCTGTCTTCAATGTATAGTTTGCTTGCTTTCTAATTTCTATGGCTTATATTGCTCAATATAAATTGTGGAAATGATATGGTACAGTAGTCATTGTGTGTAAACAATTATGAATCTTGTTTTTGACAGTACCAAAGTGAAAGTTTGCACTTTATCGTACTAACCTACCCATTGTCACCACGGTTATCCCACGCAAGACATACATCAAGTGTTCTCAAATCTTTAAAGTCTCAATCCGATAAGATTACTTCAAAGGGAAAACTCAATCCATTACAAGAGAGTAGAGGTGGAGAAGAAACATAAGATCCAACTATAATAGCAAAGCTCGTGATACATCAAGATCATGCCAAATCAAGAACACGAGAGAGAGAGAGAGATCAAACACATAGCTACTGGTACATACCCTCAGCCCCGAGGGTGGACTACTCCCTCCTTGTCATGGAGAGCGCCGGGATGATGAAGATGGCCACCGGTGAGGGATCCCCCCTCCGGCAGGATGCCGGAACAGGGTCCCGATTGGGTTTTTGGTGGCTACAGAGGCTTGCGGCGGCGAAACTCCAGATCTAATCTCCGTTCTGGAAGTTTTACGATACGTAGGTATATATGGGTGCAAGGGGTACGTCAGTGGAGCTTCAGGGGCCCCACGAGGCAGGGGGCGTGCCCTAGGGGGGTGGGCGCGCCCCCCACCCTCGTGGCCAGCTCTTGTATCTCGTGGCCCCCTATCAGGAAGGATGGGCACGTACACGAACAGGTACGACTCATCAGTCTACCCGCATAGCCTTTTCGTTTAGTCTACCTAGCCATCTAATCAACTGCCTGCACGCCACTTCTCCCATTTACTTCTCCATCGGGAACCGATTCTCCTCGGCTTCTTCACCTCCCCTTCATCTTCATTTGCATCCAAACCCCACTGCGTTCACATTGTTTTAACCTGTTTAAATAATCATCTACTACTTCAATTAGACTAGCCATCTAATCCTAATTCTCCAAACCATAGCCCTCCGTTCCAGCGGTTCCAAATGGCGATAGAGATCGAGATGCAGGTTTTTAGCGTCCAACATGTCCTCGTCAAAGGCTCGATGTGCATAGTTGCCACCGTCACCGTCCACCCAAGGGTTGTTCGGCAGTGGATCAACAATGTATCCAACTCTCTCGAAAAGGTAGAGACAAGGGTCATCGGCCTCGACGCAGAGTACACGGAGCGTGCCCCTGGGAAGATCCAGCATGCCGCCGTCCTTCAGTTGTGCCTCGAAGATGATGTTTTGGTGTACCACATCATACACTCGCCCTCCATACCAGGTGAGCTTCACGGTTTCTTGTCTCGGGAGGACGTATACTTCTGTGGGGCACCCATCGAAGGGGACAAACAGAAGCTAGAGCCGTACAACCTTGATTTGAAAAGCATCGCTGACCTACAAATCAGAATCAAAATTCCTGTAGAAGCTTGTGATAAACAGATACCATCCCTATTCGACGTAGCAAATTTTTTGCTCGGTACAAATCTTTAGAAGGGTGACGAGACGGTGGCATTAAGGTCGTCTAGATGGGAGAATTATCCCTTGACGTACGAGCGGATAAAATATGCTGCCCTCGATGCCCGTGTGAGTTTCGAGATAGCTGTAAGGTCCAAAGAGCTTGTTGCGAAGCCGTCTCCCACAGAGAATGAGAAGAAGAAGAAGAAGAAGAAGAAGAAGAAGAAGAAGAAGAAGAAGAAGAAGAAGAAGAAGAAGAAGAAGAAGAAGAAGAAGAAGAAGAAGAAGAAGAAGAAGAAGAAGAAGAAGAAGAAGAAGAAGAAGAAGAAGAAGACGAAGACAAAGACGAAGAAGAAGAAGAAGACGAAGA